>WACJ01000407.1:0-228022 GCA_008973525.1 Stenopsyche tienmushanensis | reverse complement strand
TTTTGCATTTGGTGGGACATCATTGGCGTCATCCATTATGAATTATTAAAACCAGGAGAAATAATTACCGCAGAGTTCTATTGTGCTCAACTAAGTAGATTAAAGGCGGAGCTACTGAAAAACGTTCAGTTTTGGTAAACAATCAAAGAAGAATTTTGCAACATGACAATGCCAGACCACACGCGGCGCAAATCACGCAGGAAAAAATCTGGGAGCTTGATTTCGAAGTTTTGCAGCATCCACCATACTCACCTGATATTGCACCTTCCGAATACCATCTTTTTAGATATTTAGAAAGCTCAATTAGAAATAAAACTAACATTTCTTTTGATAGTATAAAAAATCACATAGACTCATTCTTCAACGAAAAACCAGCAGAGTTCTACAAAAAAAGCATTGAAAAATTGCCTAAACTATGGAAGAAGGTCATTGAAAACAATTGGAAATTATTTTATTGAATAATATTGCATACAAATTTTTTAAATCCATTTTTTGTGTTTGTAAAAAAAATTATTATTTCTTTCCGCTTTACCTAATATCTAATTTCAAAAGAATTTTCCTTCGACATTTCCTTCAATTTTGCATGTTTAGTGATTTATGGAAAAAAAAGAATATTTTCGCCAAGAGATGTCACTACGTGATCGATTTTATAATAAATATATAGATTTATGTAAAAAATAATTAATATTTTCGCCCAGAGATGTCACTACGTGATCGATTTTTGAAAAAATATTTAGATTTATGTAAAAAATAATGAATATCTTCGCTCAGAGATGTCACTACGTGATCGATTTTTGATTAAATATATTGATTTATTGAAAAAAAAGGATATTTTCGCCCTGAGATGTCATTACGTGATCGTATTTTAGAATGAATATCTTATTTTAAAATAACTTTCCTTCGAAATTTCCGCTGACACAGGGCGGTCCGCTATCTACGTCGAAAAAAAAGAGAATTTTTCGTCCAATTTTGTAGTTCATAATTAGAAATTCGGCAAAACTTCCAAAAACTGTCCTTGTTTCTTTGTCAGGCACGTTGAGTTCCAAAATACGGGCACAAATTTCATTTGCACTTAAAAATCTCACGAATTCGATGTCGCCTTCGTGGGATGCAAATCAATTTTTCTTTAAATAAAAAGTGAACACGTATACTATTGACAATTTTTCAAACGTCCAGCATGGAAATGAGTATGGACAAAGCATATTTTTCAAAATTATGCCAAACTGCACATCGAAACATTAAAATTTTAAGAAAAAATATGCAAGTCAACGAAAAAAAGGGAATTTTTCGTCCAATTTTTTAGTTCAATATCTAAAATACGGTAAAACTTCTAAAAACGGTCCTTGTTTCTGTGTCAGGCACATCGTGAATTTCCAAATACGGTCACAAATTTTATTTGCACGTAAAAATCTTCGGTATCTGATGTCGCCGTCGATGAATTCAAATAAATTTTTCTTTAAGTAAAAACAGAACACATATACTTTTGTCAATTTTTCAAACGTCCAGAATGGAAATGAGTATCTAAAAAGCATATTTTTCAAAATCATGCCATCCAGCATATCGAAACATTGAAATTTCAAGAAAAAATAGGCATGTTAACAAAAAAAAGAGAATTTTTCGTTTAATTTTTCAGTTCAATATTAAAAATACGGTAAAACTTCTAAAAACTGTCCTTGTTTCTTTGTCAGGCACATCGTGAATTTCCAAATACGGGCACAAATTTTATTTGCACGAATAAATCTCCGGAATCTGATTTTGCCGTCGTTGGATGCAAATCAATTTGGGATAAATTTCATTTTAAATTTGGATTATATGTAAAATACGTATATTAAATTTACAAATCTATATATATATAAAAATCAATGTCCATCCGTCCGGCTGTCCAAAATTTGCTAAGGTAAACAAAGCCTTTTGTCAACTATACCGAGAGACGATAATGCTATCAATCTAATGTCTGTTGAAGCGCTCGGCTTCGTCAGCCAAGGCCGCGCTGGACGGCTGGCGCGTAGTGGTGCTCGGCGGCTCGCCAGTCGCTATACGAAGTGAGGGAGAGGGCACGCATCCTTACCTCTCACTCCCACACCAATACATCGCGTAGCTTTCCAACTAAGCGCGCGTTGCTAAGCAACCACATCCAAATCAATAAATAAACAAATCACTCATTCATGTATTCTAAAAGCCAGTTGGATGCATCTTCACACATAACAAATCAATCAATAGCGAAATAAACTCCAGAATTCAACACGATATGAGGTCATTATGAGTCATTGCCTCAAAATATATTAAGGACGAATTCGAACAGCGAATTGTATGTAAAGGCATTAATTAAATGACACGTAAGCACACGAAAAAAACATAAGGACAACATTCAGTTAGTTTATCATTCTATACAAAAATATATTTGAATTGGATATTTTACTGAAAATTGGCGTGCCTGTAGTTCTTCTCTGAAACAGAAATCCGCCACGACATGTAGCAACTGTACCAGGTTTTTAATGAAAAAAAAAGATGAATCACCGGAGCTACGAATTGAAACGTGTGCAGTTTCCGGTGTGAGCATCAACAAAGAATAGAAACACACAGGGTATGCGTGCATGCTTCTCACATGGACAGCTGTATGCGGGCTGCTCACGCTCGAATCATTTATTACGGGTAGTAGGTGCACACCATCCGGAAAAACATTTTGAATCTAAAAGTACTTCATTAGCACGGCATAAGCATAATCTTTGGGATGAATATAACAACAACATGGGGAGCCTCCTCTGACCCGAGCTGTGTGATTGGTCCCTCTATTCGGGAGCATACCAGCCCGCTCGCAAAATGCACAGCATGGTGCAAAATCGTCAAATTAAAATTTCATGTCTGCAAGGACACGTTCCTTCTCCACTTCTTGCAGCCACTTGCGCTCTGAACGCGGGAGGAAGCTAGCTAAATATTTTAATTTTACTTTGAAATTCTAGGCTAGGATAAATATATAGATGAAAACTGCTTAAAAATGGTATAGAAAAAAATAATTGAATAAATATATATTGTATAGGGTAGGGAAGAGTTTTGAGTTTTACTTACGGCTTCGAAAAAAATGCAAGAAATAACAATTATTGGCAAGCCCACTAATTGTTACCGGTCGCAGGTGAAGATCGTAGAGCCCTGGGAATGCATTTTCCTTCAAAACTTTTACAAAAAGCCCTAAATGCCCTAAAATCAGAGAGAATGGCCACAAGGCTTCCGTGTCCAACTGATCCGAATTTCGGACGACTGACACAACGAAGGAACGCCTCGCGATCGAATAATTTAGTTACGCCTCCACGCTACATAACTAATTTTCTTTCGTTTTATGTAAAAATAATGAATATTTTCGCCCAGAGATGTCACTACGTGATCGATTTTTGAATAAATGTCTAATTTTAAAATAATTTTCCTTCGACATTTCCTTCAATTTTGCATGTTTAGTGACTTATGGAAAAAAAAAAGAATATTTTCGCCAAGAGATGTCACTACGTGATCGTTTTTTTGAATAAATATCTAATTTTAAAATATTTTTACTTCGACATTTCCTTCAATTTGGCATGTTTAGTGACTTATGTAAAAAATAATGAATATTTTCGCCCAGAGATGTCACTACGTGATCGATTTTTTGAATAAATATTAGCTAAAGCGGAAAGTAATGATAATTTTTAAAGGGAATATTTGAAATCAGTCTACCGCCGAATGCCGTCGAGTTAACACTTGCAACTAAGTTTTATTTAGTAGCTCTATTATTCTACTTCTGTTTTTACATAAAACTTTTTTGTTTGAACCCCTAGAAAAAATGTCACGGCCACAGATCGAGGTGATACATTTGCGATACTTTATGATGTTTTTGTTTGATAAAGGATTGAAAGCAAAATAAGCTACTCAGACTATTGGCGAAATTTATGGAAAGGTGCTACAACTTTAAAAATGTCATAGATGGTTTAAAAAAATTAAAAGTGGTGATAGGGAACTGAAAAACAGCCCTTAATCAGGAAGACTTCAAAAAATAGAAGACGACGTTTAAAAATCGCTAGTGGAAGCAGATCCCCGGAAAACTATCAAAGAATTGTCAGTTGAACTTGGCTGTCCTTGGACGACCCTAAAAGATCATCTTAAGTGCATCGGGAAAAAAAACAGGGAAGAAATTTGGATACCGCACGAACTTTCCCAAACAAGCATCGAGCAGCGAATAACAATTAGTTCATCGCTATTGTCAAGACACGAAACAAGTTCATTTTTAAAACGGATTATTAATAATGACGAAAAATAGGTCCTATACAGCAATCCTAAGAAAAAAAAACAATAGATTTCCAAGAACCAAGTACCTGTTTTTACCCGTAAAGCGAAATTGATCATAAAAAGGGTTCTTCTTTGCATTTGGTGGGACATCATTGGCGTCATCCATTATGAATTATTAAAACCAGGAGAAATAATTACCGCAGAGTTCTATTGTGCTCAACTAAGTAGATTAAAGGCGGAGCTACTGAAAAACGTTCAGTTTTGGTAAACAATCAAAGAAGAATTTTGCAACATGACAATGCCAGACCACACGCGGCGCAAATCACGCAGGAAAAAATCTGGGAGCTTGATTTCGAAGTTTTGCAGCATCCACCATACTCACCTGATATTGCACCTTCCGAATACCATCTTTTTAGATATTTAGAAAGCTCAATTAGAAATAAAACTAACATTTCTTTTGATAGTATAAAAAATCACATAGACTCATTCTTCAACGAAAAACCAGCAGAGTTCTACAAAAAAAGCATTGAAAAATTGCCTAAACTATGGAAGAAGGTCATTGAAAACAATTGGAAATTATTTTATTGAATAATATTGCATACAAATTTTTTAAATCCATTTTTTGTGTTTGTAAAAAAAATTATTGTTTCTTTCCGCTTTACCTAATATCTAATTTCAAAAGAATTTTCCTTCGACATTTCCTTCAATTTTGCATGTTTAGTGATTTATGGAAAAAAAAGAATATTTTCGCCAAGAGATGTCACTACGTGATCGATTTTATAATAAATATATAGATTTATGTAAAAAATAATTAATATTTTCGCCCAGAGATGTCACTACGTGATCGATTTTTGAAAAAATATTTAGATTTATGTAAAAAATAATGAATATCTTCGCTCAGAGATGTCACTACGTGATCGATTTTTGATTAAATATATTGATTTATTGAAAAAAAAGGATATTTTCGCCCTGAGATGTCATTACGTGATCGTATTTTAGAATGAATATCTTATTTTAAAATAACTTTCCTTCGAAATTTCCGCTGACACAGGGCGGTCCGCTATCTACGTCGAAAAAAAAGAGAATTTTTCGTCCAATTTTGTAGTTCATAATTAGAAATTCGGCAAAACTTCCAAAAACTGTCCTTGTTTCTTTGTCAGGCACGTTGAGTTCCAAAATACGGGCACAAATTTCATTTGCACTTAAAAATCTCACGAATTCGATGTCGCCTTCGTGGGATGCAAATCAATTTTTCTTTAAATAAAAAGTGAACACGTATACTATTGACAATTTTTCAAACGTCCAGCATGGAAATGAGTATGGACAAAGCATATTTTTCAAAATTATGCCAAACTGCACATCGAAACATTAAAATTTTAAGAAAAAATATGCAAGTCAACGAAAAAAAGGGAATTTTTTAGTTCAATATCTAAAATACGGTAAAACTTCTAAAAACGGTCCTTGTTTCTGTGTCAGGCACATCGTGAATTTCCAAATACGGTCACAAATTTTATTTGCACGTAAAAATCTTCGGTATCTGATGTCGCCGTCGATGAATTCAAATAAATTTTTCTTTAAGTAAAAACAGAACACATATACTTTTGTCAATTTTTCAAACGTCCAGAATGGAAATGAGTATCTAAAAAGCATATTTTTCAAAATCATGCCATCCAGCATATCGAAACATTGAAATTTCAAGAAAAAATAGGCATGTTAACAAAAAAAAGAGAATTTTTCGTTTAATTTTTCAGTTCAATATTAAAAATACGGTAAAACTTCTAAAAACTGTCCTTGTTTCTTTGTCAGGCACATCGTGAATTTCCAAATACGGGCACAAATTTTATTTGCACGAATAAATCTCCGGAATCTGATTTTGCCGTCGTTGGATGCAAATCAATTTGGGATAAATTTCATTTTAAATTTGGATTATATGTAAAATACGTATATTAAATTTACAAATCTATATATATATAAAAATCAATGTCCATCCGTCCGGCTGTCCAAAATTTGCTAAGGTAAACAAAGCCTTTTGTCAACTATACCGAGAGACGATAATGCTATCAATCTAATGTCTGTTGAAGCGCTCGGCTTCGTCAGCCAAGGCCGCGCTGGACGGCTGGCGCGTAGTGGTGCTCGGCGGGGAGCCAGTCGCTATACGAAGTGAGGGAGAGGGCACGCATCCTTACCTCTCACTCCCACACCAATACATCGCGTAGCTTTCCAACTAAGCGCGCGTTGCTAAGCAACCACATCCAAATCAATAAATAAACAAATCACTCATTCATGTATTCTAAAAGCCAGTTGGATGCATCTTCACACATAACAAATCAATCAATAGCGAAATAAACTCCAGAATTCAACACGATATGAGGTCATTATGAGTCATTGCCTCAAAATATATTAAGGACGAATTCGAACAGCGAATTGTATGTAAAGGCATTAATTAAATGACACGTAAGCACACGAAAAAAACATAAGGACAACATTCAGTTAGTTTATCATTCTATACAAAAATATATTTGAATTGGATATTTTACTGAAAATTGGCGTGCCTGTAGTTCTTCTCTGAAACAGAAATCCGCCACGACATGTAGCAACTGTACCAGGTTTTTAATGAAAAAAAAAGATGAATCACCGGAGCTACGAATTGAAACGTGTGCAGTTTCCGGTGTGAGCATCAACAAAGAATAGAAACACACAGGGTATGCGTGCATGCTTCTCACATGGACAGCTGTATGCGGGCTGCTCACGCTCGAATCATTTATTACGGGTAGTAGGTGCACACCATCCGGAAAAACATTTTGAATCTAAAAGTACTTCATTAGCACGGCATAAGCATAATCTTTGGGATGAATATAACAACAACATGGGGAGCCTCCTCTGACCCGAGCTGTGTGATTGGTCCCTCTATTCGGGAGCATACCAGCCCGCTCGCAAAATGCACAGCATGGTGCAAAATCGTCAAATTAAAATTTCATGTCTGCAAGGACACGTTCCTTCTCCACTTCTTGCAGCCACTTGCGCTCTGAACGCGGGAGGAAGCTAGCTAAATATTTTAATTTTACTTTGAAATTCTAGGCTAGGATAAATATATAGATGAAAACTGCTTAAAAATGGTATAGAAAAAAATAATTGAATAAATATATATTGTATAGGGTAGGGAAGAGTTTTGAGTTTTACTTACGGCTTCGAAAAAAATGCAAGAAATAACAATTATTGGCAAGCCCACTAATTGTTACCGGTCGCAGGTGAAGATCGTAGAGCCCTGGGAATGCATTTTCCTTCAAAACTTTTACAAAAAGCCCTAAATGCCCTAAAATCAGAGAGAATGGCCACAAGGCTTCCGTGTCCAACTGATCCGAATTTCGGACGACTGACACAACGAAGGAACGCCTCGCGATCGAATAATTTAGTTACGCCTCCACGCTACATAACTAATTTTCTTTCGTTTTATGTAAAAATAATGAATATTTTCGCCCAGAGATGTCACTACGTGATCGATTTTTGAATAAATGTCTAATTTTAAAATAATTTTCCTTCGACATTTCCTTCAATTTTGCATGTTTAGTGACTTATGGAAAAAAAAAAGAATATTTTCGCCAAGAGATGTCACTACGTGATCGTTTTTTTGAATAAATATCTAATTTTAAAATATTTTTACTTCGACATTTCCTTCAATTTGGCATGTTTAGTGACTTATGTAAAAAATAATGAATATTTTCGCCCAGAGATGTCACTACGTGATCGATTTTTTGAATAAATATTAGCTAAAGCGGAAAGTAATGATAATTTTTAAAGGGAATATTTGAAATCAGTCTACCGCCGAATGCCGTCGAGTTAACACTTGCAACTAAGTTTTATTTAGTAGCTCTATTATTCTACTTCTGTTTTTACATAAAACTTTTTTGTTTGAACCCCTAGAAAAAATGTCACGGCCACAGATCGAGGTGATACATTTGCGATACTTTATGATGTTTTTGTTTGATAAAGGATTGAAAGCAAAATAAGCTACTCAGACTATTGGCGAAATTTATGGAAAGGTGCTACAACTTTAAAAATGTCATAGATGGTTTAAAAAAATTAAAAGTGGTGATAGGGAACTGAAAAACAGCCCTTAATCAGGAAGACTTCAAAAAATAGAAGACGACGTTTAAAAATCGCTAGTGGAAGCAGATCCCCGGAAAACTATCAAAGAATTGTCAGTTGAACTTGGCTGTCCTTGGACGACCCTAAAAGATCATCTTAAGTGCATCGGGAAAAAAAACAGGGAAGAAATTTGGATACCGCACGAACTTTCCCAAACAAGCATCGAGCAGCGAATAACAATTAGTTCATCGCTATTGTCAAGACACGAAACAAGTTCATTTTTAAAACGGATTATTAATAATGACGAAAAATAGGTCCTATACAGCAATCCTAAGAAAAAAAACAATAGATTTCCAAGAACCAAGTACCTGTTTTTACCCGTAAAGCGAAATTGATCATAAAAAGGGTTCTTCTTTGCATTTGGTGGGACATCATTGGCGTCATCCATTATGAATTATTAAAACCAGGAGAAATAATTACCGCAGAGTTCTATTGTGCTCAACTAAGTAGATTAAAGGCGGAGCTACTGAAAAACGTTCAGTTTTGGTAAACAATCAAAGAAGAATTTTGCAACATGACAATGCCAGACCACACGCGGCGCAAATCACGCAGGAAAAAATCTGGGAGCTTGATTTCGAAGTTTTGCAGCATCCACCATACTCACCTGATATTGCACCTTCCGAATACCATCTTTTTAGATATTTAGAAAGCTCAATTAGAAATAAAACTAACATTTCTTTTGATAGTATAAAAAATCACATAGACTCATTCTTCAACGAAAAACCAGCAGAGTTCTACAAAAAAAGCATTGAAAAATTGCCTAAACTATGGAAGAAGGTCATTGAAAACAATTGGAAATTATTTTATTGAATAATATTGCATACAAATTTTTTAAATCCATTTTTTGTGTTTGTAAAAAAAAATATTGTTTCTTTCCGCTTTACCTAATATCTAATTTCAAAAGAATTTTCCTTCGACATTTCCTTCAATTTTGCATGTTTAGTGATTTATGGAAAAAAAAGAATATTTTCGCCAAGAGATGTCACTACGTGATCGATTTTATAATAAATATATAGATTTATGTAAAAAATAATTAATATTTTCGCCCAGAGATGTCACTACGTGATCGATTTTTGAAAAAATATTTAGATTTATGTAAAAAATAATGAATATCTTCGCTCAGAGATGTCACTACGTGATCGATTTTTGATTAAATATATTGATTTATTGAAAAAAAAGGATATTTTCGCCCTGAGATGTCATTACGTGATCGTATTTTAGAATGAATATCTTATTTTAAAATAACTTTCCTTCGAAATTTCCGCTGACACAGGGCGGTCCGCTATCTACGTCGAAAAAAAAGAGAATTTTTCGTCCAATTTTGTAGTTCATAATTAGAAATTCGGCAAAACTTCCAAAAACTGTCCTTGTTTCTTTGTCAGGCACGTTGAGTTCCAAAATACGGGCACAAATTTCATTTGCACTTAAAAATCTCACGAATTCGATGTCGCCTTCGTGGGATGCAAATCAATTTTTCTTTAAATAAAAAGTGAACACGTATACTATTGACAATTTTTCAAACGTCCAGCATGGAAATGAGTATGGACAAAGCATATTTTTCAAAATTATGCCAAACTGCACATCGAAACATTAAAATTTTAAGAAAAAATATGCAAGTCAACGAAAAAAAGGGAATTTTTCGTCCAATTTTTTAGTTCAATATCTAAAATACGGTAAAACTTCTAAAAACGGTCCTTGTTTCTGTGTCAGGCACATCGTGAATTTCCAAATACGGTCACAAATTTTATTTGCACGTAAAAATCTTCGGTATCTGATGTCGCCGTCGATGAATTCAAATAAATTTTTCTTTAAGTAAAAACAGAACACATATACTTTTGTCAATTTTTCAAACGTCCAGAATGGAAATGAGTATCTAAAAAGCATATTTTTCAAAATCATGCCATCCAGCATATCGAAACATTGAAATTTCAAGAAAAAATAGGCATGTTAACAAAAAAAAGAGAATTTTTCGTTTAATTTTTCAGTTCAATATTAAAAATACGGTAAAACTTCTAAAAACTGTCCTTGTTTCTTTGTCAGGCACATCGTGAATTTCCAAATACGGGCACAAATTTTATTTGCACGAATAAATCTCCGGAATCTGATTTTGCCGTTGTTGGATGCAAATCAATTTGTCATGATGTCACTACGTGATCGTATTTTTGAATAAATATCTAATTTTATAATAATTTTCCTTCGACATTTTCTTCAATTTTGCATGTTTAGTGATTTATGGAAAAATAAAGAATATTTTCGCCAAGAGATGTCACTACGTGATCGTATTTTTGAATAAATATTGTAGCGTGGGAATAATTTGCGATTTTTTTTATTGATTATAAAAATAAATTAATTAATTTCGTCCTTTAATATCGATGTTTGGTCGTCAAAGCGGGTCGTTTAATTTGGTGTTTGGACCTCAACCGTTCCTAAGGGTTGTAGGCCGAGCGACTTCTTTATGTTCTTTTCTGGGCGCCTTGGGGACCAGTCGTGTTAATTTCGCGCTACGTTTCCATCATCAAGCCGTCGTGATCATCTGCTGTATCACAAAATGGTAAATAAAGTTTATTAATCGAAGTTCATCATGTTTCAATTGTTTCCCTCTCGTTTTTGGGGTTTCCTCCTTTTAGGTGTCGTCATATGAGCGGTCGAAGTTAAAGAATCGCCCCCTCGGCGGAGGCATACGTATATTCCGTCGCGGATGCTTCGAGTTTGTCTCGGTGTCGCGGGGTTCCTTCGCTCCTGAGGGCGGAGCCCCTTCGCTTCTCGTCGAGGCCCTTCGGGCCGAGATGAGAGGCGCAGGGGTGCGTCCGGCCTCCAGAGCGCCCCGCGATTCGAAACACCCCTCGTGGCGGGCTGCTTGAGGCAGTTGCGACGAAGATTGCGGGCCCCTGAAGACGGCAAGCGGCTTTAAACGCAACAATATATTATTTTAAAATAATTTTCCTTCGATATTTTTTTCATTTTTGCATGTTTAGTGATTTATGGGAAAAAAAAGAATATTTTCGCCCAGAGATGTCTCTACGTGATCGTATTTTTAAATAAATACATAATTTTAAAATAATTTTCCTTCAACATTTCCTTCAATTTTGCATGTTTAGTGACTTATGGAAAAAAAAAGAATATTTTCGCTCAGAGATGTCACTACGTGATCGTATTCTTTAATAAATACACCTATCCCTCGATTTACGCGGTAGATACGTTCCGAGAGAAAACGCGTAAATAGAAACCGCGTAAATTGAGACTTCAAGTTCATACAAAAACTGAAGATAGGTTCCAGAAAATAAAAATCCGCGTAAATCGAGACTTCAATTTCATATAAAGTAGAGGGATAGGTTCCAGCAAAAACCGCGTAAAACGAGTACATTGTATATACAAATATATCTGCATAAAAAAACAGTTTTTTTAAAAAATAGATTTAATAGCTCGACATAAATTTATAACATTTATAACTTGTCCCAATGCTTTTGTTTTATTTAAAATGCTGTTAAATGTTTCATTTCTTGCTGGAATTACATGATTACGTTCAACTATTTCTGGTCATACTGCTCTCCAACAAGCATTTAATGTTGACTTTTCAATTTATTTAATTGCTAATTCTATATATTTCACACAATTTAAGATCATCAACATGTT
Organism: Stenopsyche tienmushanensis; assembly: GCA_008973525.1. Classification (NCBI taxonomy): domain Eukaryota; kingdom Metazoa; phylum Arthropoda; class Insecta; order Trichoptera; family Stenopsychidae; genus Stenopsyche; species Stenopsyche tienmushanensis. Next base: position 215,992 of record WACJ01000407.1, on the reverse strand, counting down.
GTGTGGCGCGTGCCACAAAACATGTTCGATTTTTATTAAAAAAATTTAAAAAAATCTGACCGCGTAAAAGTGAAACCGCGTAAAACGGGTACCGCGTAAATCGAGGGATAAGTGTATCTCATTTTAAAATAATTTTCCTTCGATATTTCCTTCAATTTTTCATGTTTAGTGACTTATGGAAAAAAAAAGAATATTTTCGCCCAGAGATGTCACTATGTGATCGTATATTTGCATAAATATAATTTTTTTTAACCACTAGATGTTAATTGCAACATAGTCACAAATATTAAGTTTTATAAATTCCTTTTTTCCTATTTTTTTTATTATGTACTTATTTAAGCTATGTAAAATATTACAATTTGCAATTAAAATATGGGGTATCAACCCAAAACGTGAACATAAACATATTGTAAAAATGTATATAAGTTAATATACACTCATTTGTAATATTATTTTTATTCAAACAAAGGTTATTTTTTTTTGTATCAATAATTAACATTCTTATTTGTTTTGTTAATATTATTTGTAATAGAATTAATTTCTTTTGACTGTTTATTTGAAATTTACAATGAGATTTTTTGTTTTGAATATAATAAAGTAGTTGAACTAAATAATCTTGTTTGATTTGTTGTATTTCAATCATCCTTTACAATAAACATATTGTAAAAAAAGAGATAAAATACTTGAAGTCGCATTTATCATATGAATATGATGAAGTATATTATAATAAATAAACGATCATCACTGAATATAATTTTTTGTAGGATGATAGAAATTGAATATCATCTTCACATATGAGGGGTACCCTGTTTATAGTGAGAACTGTCGAGCAACAATAGCAAATATATGACTAATTAATCATAGCACATAATAAACACTTCTGCTAAAATATAACTCATTGCATTAGGATAAACAAGGCTTCAATAAATAATATCAAGCTTTTAAAATTCCATCTCGTTTTTAAGTTTAACCGTTTGCCGTACGATCCCGGCGTATCCCGTCTTAGCCGGAGCACATCTGTGACGGCATCTGCAGATAAAACTTGCTCGGCTAAACCTCTCGCGCCGGATTAGTCTATTGTATACCGCCTTCGAGGGACAAAAAAAGGGACAAAAAAAGGGACAAAAAAACAAACCATTTATATTGCTCAAAGACTCTCAAACTTTTCTGAGTAAAATAAATTAATTTTGGTAAATAATTCGATTTTTGCGATGCACCAACATAGAGTACATACCTATCATAAACATCGCCCACTAGTAAAATTGTTTAATTACTATTTAATTATGTGCACATCTTCACATTGAATCATCAGTCAGTATAAATCAAATTGCTCGTGTAAAAAATAATTTATTAGCTAGAACAGAAAACTGTTTAATAATATGAATTGAAGATTGTCGTCAAAAAATGTACCCCTGGATAGACATCTGATTAAAAGAAAAGAAATCAAATTATTTTACGCTTGTAAACAATATTTTTATCAGCGTTTTATCAGCGCGCCTTCTTAGTCATCTTATAATCTGTCTCTATCCCGCCATTATAGGAAGGTCGACTGTATGTAATCCCTCTTATGAACAATAGGACGGGTGCTTTTTGTTGTAATCCTTTTATCAAACATTTTATGATCCATCCTAGTTTCGCCGAAGATCACTTCTAAAAATTTTGCAAATATATATATGATACTCTTAACTATAAATATGATTCTTCCTATTATTCGTGCCCCCGAAAAACGATTCGGTGGTATAAAAAAATAATATTTCATCTGCTGGACATGGCAGTATTAAATGCGTTTATTTTATATCGTTTGAAAATTAGTGATAAAAAAAAATTCTAGAGTTTAGAGATAGTTTGATAAAATCGCTATTAGGGATTAGTAATTTAAAAAGTCATAGACACATTGTAGTTACCACTTCTGGTTTAACAGTAGTCAATACAAACACGCAGCATGCTTTAGAAAAAATTCCTGTCCCAGAAAATTATAAGAGAAAAACTTATTATTTACGCTGCAGGTGGTGCTCGAAAAACAATAAGCGCACCGAAACTTCGTGGAGATGTCAAACGTGTCCAAATAATCCACCTCTATGTTGTGGAAATTGTTTTTTAGGTTATCATAATCATAATGAATAATTTGTTTTGTTATTTTCTGTGAATTTTTCTTTTGTAATTTTTTGTAAGCATATAAAATTATTTTGCAATCTTATGACCTGTATTATTATTTTTTGGTAACTTTGTAAACCCTTTTTTGAGTAATTTTGTAAATGTATACTTTTTGTGTAATTATCGCACATACACAAATTGAATATAATACAATAAAATAGAATACAATCCTCGGCAAAAATAAAAATGTTGAGAACAATTGCTTTCGACTCCCATTGCCCTAATACAAAATACGAGAGAATAACCGACCGCTCAATGGGTGTTCTAGCGATGGTTTTGTGATTCTTTGAATATGGTTGCAATCGGATTTACGAGACGAGACAATCAGAATCTGACTGTGCGTCAAAGCGTTAAACAAAATAAGTAATAAAACTTCTGAAGTTTTTATTTTTTAAAATGTACATTTATTGTATGTTACAATTTAGTATTAAATATTTAAACAATTTTGTAATAAAAGTATGTTTAATAAATGAGCTCAATTTGATGTACCTAATTTAGAATCGGTGTCATCGTTCGAGTCCATCGTTTCAATTGAGATTTTCTCATCGTTTAATCTTTCCTTTGCGATCAAAAGATCAATGCGCGGTAAAATGCTGGACGTAGCAACTCTCATAGGAGCCTGAAGATCCGTATGATTTTTTGTTTCATTTTTAATATCGGCCATGCCAGAAAATGCCTTTGTACATAGTTGCGTGGAAGAAAAGGGAAGAAGTTTTCGAATGGCTTTTTCGGCTAAAATCTTAAATTTATTATGTTCCAAAAGGTTGCACCAAAACACATCAATAGTGACTTTTTTGAAGATGTCCTGTAAAGAAATGTCGCAGGAAATCTCCACTAATAAGTCTTCTTCTTGGGGAGAGAGTGAGGAGCGATTAAAAGAATCATCATGTTGGAGCAGTGGGTCGGTCACCCATAAAAATCCATCTTGAGTGTCTTTCTTAGGTACGGACTGGAGGTGTTTATTTGATTTTGATGCATCTTGATGACTCGTAGAATGGAAAATAGTTACATTTTCATGGGCGACATGACGAACTTTAGCGGCTACTCCGCAATCCACATCTGTCATTGTGGGAGAACCATCGCTGCAAAAACCTATTACCCATTTCCAATTTAAGTCATTTTTTGAAAAATAGTTATCAATGACTTCGAATATCTCTAATCCGGTCGTCCGTTTGGGAAGATACCACATCCCCAACATGTCTTCTAATATTTTTCCATCGTGCACATATCTCACAAACCCCACTATTACAGTAGCATTGGTAGCATTGGGTGAATTGTCAATTTGTAAAGCAAATAATTGAGAAGATTTTAAGCGATCAATCAATTGACATTCAATATCAGCCGACATATCATTTAATTGCCTCGAAATGATACTGCGCGAGAGAGGAAGTTGACGTATTTTCTTAGTGATTTCGGCTTCGTCGCCGAATACCGAAGCGCACGCATCAATAATTGACGGTTTAATGAGCGTCTCTCCGAGTGAAAATGCACCTTTCATTTTGCCGATTCGCAAAGAGAGCAGATACGAAGCTTTCAAGAGATAATTTTCATCGTCTTCTATTATTGTTTTGACCGGATTTGACGCTGCCAGCTGACGAAAGAAGCCGATATCTTTGGATGCAAATTCCGGATGTTTTATACTAAGATGAAGTTTGAGCCTCGACGGTTTCATCGATTCATTGGAGAATATGCACGAACACATTATACACTGTGGACACAATTCATTACCTCTTTGAGATTCAACGAAACCATATTGAAGAAACGTTTCACGATATTTTCTGACACATTTTTTTTTAATAGAAGAACTGACACTGGCACTCATTATGTATTTAATTAAACCAAATACAACAGAAGAAATAAATCAATACATTACCGATTAAAAATTAAACTGTGCATGAACTCAAAATAAGCACAACATAACATTTGAATTGCAGTTTGAGCAGAATTGTTTATATCCTAGTTTCTTTTATGTGTGGAGTATTCGCCTGCTTTCACGAACTTCAATCGAATCAACGAAGAAATCAGTATTTGATTTGGCATGTCTTCAGTTGGTTTGATAAAAGCTGACAACAAAAAAAAACAAATCTTATTAATAATAATATTAGGTAAAGACAAAAGTAATGTGTGCTCCGACCATCTAAAAAATAGTAATCTGACAGTGCGAGATCAAGTGAATAGGCTGGATGAGATAGAACTTCCAATCCAAACTCCCTTATTTTATCCCATGCTATTTCTGCAGCATGCAGTCTTGCACACAAACAGTCCACTGCAGAACTAGGGCCAATGGAACGTTGAATTCTTAAAAATAAATACTGAAATAATGCCAAAACGAATAATAATTGGTGATAGTCTCAATATAAAAATGAATACAAACCTTAAATGTTAAACACTCGTACGATTCAGAGTTTGAAATTCGATAGAATCAAACTGTCAAATGCAAAATAGCCTGTTGACATATTCAAAATAAAGTTCAATAAGCTGTTGAACCTATGAAAGACTTACATCTGATATCAATAAGGTTATAGTTACTCCCTTTAGGATTTCTTATGTATTTTTTATTAATACGCGCACACGTCAAGGAAGTAAACATAATATGCGATCTGTCTTAAAACATATTTGGCCATTGTATCAATTTAATGCGGCCATAGTCCACTACATATTTTGTTTTTATATTTATATTTATAGTTTTAAAATCATCATTTACTTTGTATTTAATTTAATAATAAATGAGTATTTATTAGATAATCCAAGAAAAAAAAATACTGTCAATATGCATTCATTTCGATTTTAGTTAAAATATATTTAATCGTGTGTTTTTGTATTGTGTGTATTTTAAATAATAAAAGTCTGGAATATTAATATAAAAAGCATTTATTTATATTTCATCGTCTTATGTATGTAAATACATATGCATTTGGCCGGATAATTGACGGCGTTTGTAGGACGTGATGTTTAGTGTCAAGACCAAAAAAAATTGATCGTTTGAGCGATAGCAACGCACTGGACGTCAACCATGGCGGGAAGCGGTTACGACAATCTGACATATGAGCAGGTATTTAAAGACCTTCTAAAATGTTTTTATATTTCTACAGATTCCATATTCATATTGCTATGTATTCGAGCAATGAAGTGCTGAATCACCATGGCTCAATATGACATATGGTGAATAATTGGCCATTGTTATTTTTATATGTTTATTGTTTTGAACAGAAATTGCGCTTAGCGCTTCAGAAAGATGTCAAAGAAGTCTGCAAGGAGGCAGCCAAGATATTAGATTTGGTATTCCACGATCACGCATTCCATCTTATAGCTGAGTTAGCATGGAAAAGGCTGAAAGTTTACGGTGAAGATATTGAAGTATTTGCTAAGTAAGAGTTTATTTTTGCCTGTTGTATTTTTTTACCGTATTTGACAATTTGATTGATTCGATTTTGATTCTAAATTGCAGGCATGCTAAAAGAAGTACTATTAACATGGACGATGTTAAACTTCTCGTCAGAAAAAACAATTGCTTGGTAAGCATTTTGAAACATATTTTATATTTCTCCATTGTGTGGTATCTTTGAAAGCAGTCTCCAATATGCAGTTCTGGTTTTCGACTACATGTATCGCCAAAATAATCAGTTTGGCGTTTTCCACCCCTAATCTTTCTGTTCGAACGCACAGAGCAATCTTTACTTTTCATATATACACAGTGCCGCAATATATGCAGCGTCCGAGGTATCGTAACGTAGCGGTAGTCGGGAGAGTCGTCGATTAGTTTTGGCTGCGAAAGGTCGTCCCTCTTGCAACCAGATCCCTCTCTCTCGTGTGGAATAAATAGTTATTTAGAGAAAAGAGTATTTCTATTTGACGCCCGTCTATTGCCATTCAATCGTCTAGCAACATCATAGCCCGGTAGAAGAATGATCCTGATGAGCACGTGGGGGCGGTGAGCCGCCCGGTGATTCTGTCCCCGAGAGCGCCCCGCCTCAACGTTACACTACTTTTACAGACTCCCTGGCTTACTTGTCACTCACTATCTCTTACATAGTTGATACTACCCAACGGTGTATAACATATGGAGTTTGCCCAGATCAGAGTCAGGAGAACTAAGGGAAAAGAATAAGCATGAGAGGAACAAAAGGCAAAGGGCATCGAAGAGTGATAAAAGAAAAAATTCACCTCACAACAATAACAACATTATTATCCGTTGCCTTCTGTTGTATACTGAGCGGGGCTAAGAGATTAGTGACTTTGTATAGACGATAAGCGGTGTACATATGAATATAGTATCAATGTTTTTTGAGACTGGGTGATTTCCTATTTCAAGTTGACTATCCCAGTTCGGCAATTTTAAACCGATATAGAAAGCAATGGAAGATAATGTTGTTATCAATGCGAGGTGGAATTCTTCGTTTGTCCTTTTTCCAGGCAATCCACTTGTTCTTCCTCTCGTGCTTGCTCTGTTCTTTTAGTCTTCTTGCCTCTGAACTGGTCAGGGTCTATACATTATACACTATAGGATAGTATCAACTATGTAAGAGATCATCATCATCATCATAGTGCAGCCACAAACAGTCCACTGCAGAACTATGGGCCTCTTCAATATCCATTCATAGGAAGGGGTTACATCCATTTCGTCACATTCACTTCCTGATTCGCTCGATATTGAAGGTAGCATTACCACCGAGTTTTATTTTGAACGCTCACCCAACGGGTATCCTGAGTGAATGTATTGACGAACATCTCGATAAGGAGTTTGGGGGGGTTTGTAAAGACTGAGTAGTTTTCATAGGGAGATGGTGGAAAATTACTCTAGACGACCTATTTGACTCTACTAGAAAGGACTTTCTGGAGTACAAGGAGTCCAGTCCCCCCTTTCCTCGCTTGGGCGTTGCCGGGGTAGGGTGAAGACAGACGTGACGATGTAAGAGATAGTGAGTAATAAATATGCTGGGGAATCTGTGAAAGTCGCAACGGATATATCAACTGAGCCAGTAATATAATAGGTGTCTCATACTGTAAATGTTCCAACGGGATAGAAACCCTAAAATGTGGTATAACTAAGTAATATTTTGTGAAAGGCTATGAATATTAAGTAATGTTTTGTGGATATCCCTTTTAAAAGTAAGTAGCTTTTCGTGCATGTGGAGATTGAGAGTCAGCAATCGTGAGTGGCTTAAATGTGGCTCTATTAAAGGTGCCGTTCTTACTGCAAAGTGATAATGGAAACAAGCTTGATTGATTAGTCTTTTTATGTTTTATAGAAACTCCATGTGGCGACGCTGGCAGATAGCTTGCCGTCGTCTAATAATAGAGACTGTAAAAAGAGGAAAACTACTAACAATTTGCCGACGGCATCGGCATCAGTGATTGCATTGCCTGCACCACCTACACCACCTACACCACCTCCACCGGCAGCACCGCCGGTTGCACCAATGGCAGCACCAACGGCAGCACTGGCGGCACCCATTTCAGTTGCAGCCAACAATGAAGCCAAGGAGAAGGATGAAAAGGCTAAAACTGATAAGAAAACTAATGGCGCCAAAGAGATTGATGAAAATTCTGAAGAACCCACTATTGATCTGACATAAGTTAATCTAGTATCTTCATTATTTATATTTAATGTTTATAAGTGTATATTATTTTGATTTCGAATATTTAACCTATGGTCGTATATAATAAAGTATCGATTATGATCGAGTAAAAATTGTATTTCTTTGTAATTACTCAGAGCTCTATCCAATTTTATCTTCAAAACTGTTTGACCGAATCGAATACTGAATACCGAAGTACTGCAAAGTGCTTGTATCAATGGAATGCTGATCACACTCTTCATCTGGTCGGTTCAGTGGGCATGAGCTCTTCCTCTTCAGCGGCAAACTGGCAAGCGGCATGTCCACAGAATTGTAGAACGCATTCATCATTGGGAAGATAGTGCAGTGGTTTTATGTTGCCCACTGCCAGGGGTTGTATTAGAGAGTTTCCGTCTCTCGAAGATAAGGTGTTGCGGTGCCATTCAGGTTGAACTGTGTTTTTGGTAAGCAGCGGCAATGACTCGCTGCTGAGGCCGTTATCGTGTTGTGCGATGTTTTATAGAATTAGTCCCTCCGTGTATCAATATATTTTATCTACACTTAACACTTAATTAGACAATTTATTTCTTATATGATTTTGATCTCGGGGATAAAGTTGAGCTGGTATTTTTTTAAAAATAAGCATTACCATTTTGATCGATTTTTATAGACGCAATCGTTGTTAAATTCAAATGGTCGTTGAATTAAAGATTTAATTTCTTATAGGATTGGTCGTTATCGTAAATTACATAAGCAATTAAATAATTAATAATGCGGTGATTACAGAAAGCCTATAATTTGGATTTTTAACGCATTTTGAACTGCTTCAATGGCATTGGATACATCATAAAAGACAATTCGGAAGCGTGTGCTGATCTTGTACAAATATAATGATTGGTTCATTTCATCATTGCCAATGGTGAATCATCACGGAGGCATACATGTAGCATGAAATTATTTATTGCATTTTAAAACATAATCAATTCTAAATTAGTCAATAAATTTTGGCTTTAAATCATGTGTACTATTGGTGTCTTGTGTTTTGATATCAAAGCTTTTCAGCCGTTAGCTCAATTTATCATATTTATGTTTCTGGAGTTATATTCTATAAGATATTTTTCTTTTATAATAGCATATTAATTCAAAAGTTCTCTTGTTGTAGAAATTCTTCGCTTTACAAACGAAAAATGAAGAAAGGAAGTTTTTTATATCCTCTAAATTCATATTATTTTTGTAACCAAAAACAACTTTAATGTTTGAGACCCACTTCGAACCCGATTGTGCTCATTGTTTATTGCTTGAAAGACCTGAGTCCGTCTCCATCAAATCTTGTAGAACGTCGTTATCCAGTGTGTTAGGCCTCCCATGACCTGATTTATTCAGCAACACTTATTACAAAACTTACGCCCTTTATTTTTATTAATGTAAAAACGGCACGTATTTTTGGCACTACTGGTATGTATATTTATAAAACTTGGTTGGAGATTTAATTGAAACGTGTCAAAACAATAAAACTGATGGTATACACGGCAATACGTGCGGGCATATCCTGAATTACTCGTACGCAATATGTGGGTGTATACTCATCAAATGGTTAATCGATCCTTCTCCGAAAGCTTTTGATGCATTGTGTCTCAATTTGAAATTATACAAAAAGAGTAAACGGAATTTTGTTGATGCCAACATTCAAATATAACCCGGAATTATTAATTTATTAGTGATATATAAAAACACAGATGGAGTATCTCTTCATTAAAAATACATTTCATTGGATAGGTAGCTTCTTGATTCCGTAACTGATGAAAGAAGGCGGCTGCTTCCAGTTGCACATGTATTGTTCGACCGCAGCGTTATCTTGAAATCGTTGCCCTTCTAATGCCTCTATAAACATATCGTCATCGGGTTGTGGTAGTCATATAACACAACACACAAGTCTAGACTGTAAGGTGGGTATTTCCAGTATAATTGGGTGAGTTTATTAAGAATTGCGTTGTCATCCAAAAGAAGGACATGAGACCTTCCATCTCCGCTCACGACCCCGGGAGGGTGCGAGCCTGCTGAGTCTACTGACCGCCGGGTGGGGGGGGGGGGTGGAAGATATTCATAGAAGGCCCTAAGAGTGCATTTTTCTCCCAATTTCTGCCCTAAAGCTAGAGGGACTGGCCACAAGGTTTCCGTGCCCAACCGGTCCAAACTTTGGACCGCTGACACATCAAAATAGCTCCTCGCAATCGGACGCCATGTTTGGACATGTCTACAGAACATGGTTGCGTCCGCATGGGGAATTGGGAAATCCTGAATCCAAACCGCCCGTGTCCTGTAAGGAACTGGGACGTCCAGCAATCTGGGACGACTCAGCGACACCGCATGCGGTATCTAACGCGTCGGAGGCGTCTGTATCTATAGGGATGTCTTTTTCGCCGATTTCCTTCTTCTCTTTCTACCGTTTTCGGCTACGAACTGCACGGCATTGAATCTCAAGATCCAGCGGGAGTACGCCGACCGCCAGAAGAAAGACAATTAAAAGACGACAAATGGCGACTAACGAATGTGGAGGGTCTTTAATATTCGACCATATTGTGAGTGTCTTCCACTGATCTTTAATTCTACTGGAAATGCTACGCGCAGAGCGTCCAGGCGCCAACCACTTTTACTCCGCGCCCTCCAGAGGAGGCGAGGTTTCCGTAGGAAGACCAGCTTCAGACTCGTGCACCTGAAGGTGCGTTGGAGGAGGAAGGACAAAGGTTATGCTAAGTTCAATGGAACTACTAACGCGGGTTCATTGCCACCACGAGTCCAACCTCAGTTTGAAGGGAGCTGCAGCAGATGACAGACTGCAAGGGTTACCCCTTCCTCAGGGTACTCGCATCGGTTTGGTCATTTGTAGTACCTAGCCACAGAGATGAGTTGCCGTTCTAGCAGCTTAAAGTTGTTCTCCCCTGTACGCACTAGGCTGTTGAGGATGTTGATGCCTTTGACACAGACTCTACCAACTTCTGTAAGCAGCAGTTCCACCCACCCCTTTACGGATACGCAGCACATAGTGAGCTGCGTTTGATTAGCACACTGATGAGGCTGCTTGCGCTGGACCTCTACTCCACATCATTACCACAAAAAACAAATAATTATGGGTTGCGCAACAGAAGATGCTCCTTCTCGCCTTCTTTTTTCAGTGACGGGATCAAAATACTTATCCGATGGAATATTTTTCTAATAAATGGAGATATGTAGAAAAATAAGATACTCCATTTGTATTATTATTAACCATTGCAATTTGCGGGGAAATTGGCTATTCAAGAGGCTTTAATTGGTTTTCCCTTGCAAGAAGAATTAAGCATATATGTGAAATATGTATCGAGGGGTCATATTGATCCGGCGCGACAGTCGAGGGTTAATGAATTGAATTTATTCATAGCCTTTTGGAGTCAAATCGTAGCAAATGAAATCGCGGCGTAATGGAGCATCGGGTGATTTCGTTTTATATGATGAGCCCGGGTCGTGCAGTGGGCAACAATTAAAGTGGCGTTGCGAGCATAAAGTTTGATTAATGCAAACACTTGGTGATCAGAAATAATGATGCAGCAGACATTAAAGAGGACATTAAGCAGTTGCAATGGCACGGTGCAGGATGCACTTGGACCGGATGGCCGTTACATTTGATTGCTAGCCAAAACGCAAATGACATCCGAGACTGCGTTCGGCAATTAGATTATCACAATGAGCCTGCCATTGCACTTAATTCACACATTGTTTTACAGCTGGCTTCGTTCCGCCATTGCTGCCGCTTCTTGGATGCTGAATTATGACCGTCGCCGCTGCTGCTGCTGGCTCATTATCCGAATGAAGATAAAGGCTATCGGCTAAGACCTAAACTGGAAAATAATTAAAGACAACTGCTAGATATGGAATGGAAATCTATGGTTTCTCCAGTTGTAAAATGCTTAAATCGGCCAAGCTCGATTGGCTGCAATCAGAAAAGCTGATAAAATTGTACAATGCTGCAATGATCAGCTTCTGTTTTTATTCATTAACAACGTCAACAATTCATTAAGCTTTTACTTTATCGACTTAATCCTTCTATCAATGAATGTTTCTACCACCCCCCGTTAATGAAATTGGTCTGACTGGACCCTCATACGTTTCTATGTTTATTTTTTTTTCTAAATTAAGTGTCACCAGCAGATCTGCTAGAATTTATAAAAAAAATTGGCATACATCGGTGGGATGATTAGTTCACTAGTTCAAATTCTTATAAACTACTGGCGAATACCCGGCATGCGTTGCAATTCTATACGCGCTTAATAATTATTTGAAAAGAAACGCAGTACGTGGTTTATTGCTTCAGATCACGTGTAGCGCGAGCCGAAGAGCTGGGATTCAAAATTATATACACACTGCGCCCATGCAAGTGCGCCCGCATTCTTGTGTATTCAATATTCTAAAAGTGTATCGTCACCGGAGTCTCGCAATTGGGTTCTCTCTTTGATGCTCTCGCTTTACACAAGCACCATAATTGTAGAATATTTTATATATATGTTGTTGAGGATCTATTAATGAAAGTCATTAGTCAATAGACACGAATATGGGTCCATTGCATAATATCAAAGTTCAATGAATTATCGATGAAATGCTAGATTGTTTCCATCAACATCGAAGAAAAAACATGAATCCTTTCATGGCTGACCTTGATGCATCAGGCGCAGATGTCTATCGATGGTGAGTCAGTGCTGTCTCCCGGTATTTTATTCGAAGTCTTCGCCAGCGCGGCGAAGGCGGCACTCTCGGTCCAAGGTCGCGCTGGTGTCTTTTTTTGGACATATTTATCCATCCGCAAGTATGGCGGCGACCGTAATTAAAGAAAATCAATTAAAAGCGAGCCGAGTTAATGAATGAATTATTTAAATCCGTCATGGGAGGCCATAAGCGAGTATTGTGAGGCAGATTTATTTGTCAGTTGTTGGCATAATGTTCAATTTGCTGGTAAGTCGGTCACAAGTGATGCAATGTCGCCGACCAGCCTGCTTATGCAACTTAATTAGCCTTTATTATTATCCTTGGCTTTGTTCGGAGACAACTTATTGTCTATAAATAGGATATACTTGTCTCTAATGAGATACCTCAATTATTGCCTGTCACTCTGAACAGTATCATGTCAAACATTTTGCTGACAAATTGTATTTGCGAATCACTCCGATGAAGATGTGGATAAGCATATAGTGGAATAATGGTGACATGTCCTGAGAAACGTTCAAGATTATAATGATTTTCCCCATGAACATTCAATACTTTGTGCATTCAATATATTTTATAGCATGCGTTTATTGGTGGAATAATGCAGGGTTTCGTGCAGTTATGTTATTCGTTCCGGTTCAATTCCAAACAAGTATATCGGTTCGGTTTCGATTTTAGTTCCGGGAAAAATAAAGAAAGGATATTGACTTAATGTTTGTAGGCTAGAAGGTTGGGAGTTCCAACTTGGAGTATTCATTGTTGTAACCAACGACTCTCCCGACTCCCGCCTCCTGCGCGTCACTAACCAACGGTGCGCGCGCAAGAAGCGATCGGTCGGTATGTAGATGCAATGTCTCCGCAGGGCCACATAAGAGATGGCGCTGTTAAAATAACACATTGCTCATGAAGAGAGATGGAAGATATCGCTGTTAACAGCGCTACTACGTGGGGATGGTAAGTCGTCCACGCTACAGTAGCAATGATTAGTACAGCAGCATGTTCCGTAATGTAGCATGAAAGGTGTCATGTATCTGAAATTTAGTATAACTAAGTCATCATCATCATCATAGTGCAGCCACAAACAGTCCACTGCAGAACTATGGGCCTCTTCAATGTCCATTCACAGGAAGGGGTTACATCCATCTCGTCTGTATCATACATTCACCTCTTCTTTCGCTCGATATTGAAGGTAGCATTACCACCGAGTTTTATTTCGAACGCTCACCCAACGGATATCCTGAATCAACGTATTGACGAACGCTTTCGCGACCGTCTCCATAGGGAGTGTGCCAGGTTTGTAAAGACTGAGTAGTTTTTTTAGGAAGACGACGGAAAACTACTCTTTTTGACTCTACTGTAAAAAGCTTTCTGGAGTGCAAGGAGTCCAGTTTCCTCTTTCCTCGCTAGGGCGTTGCCGGGGTAGGATGAAGACATACGTTATGCTTAAGTGCGCCTCGGATTCAGGTTGACCCTCTCAGTTTGGCGATTCCAAAACGATATAGATGTCAACGGAAGACAATGTTGTCTTCGTTGCAAAGTGAAGTTCTTCATATGCATCTCCTCGAGGCCGTCTATTTGATGTTCTTCTTGTCCTTGTTCTGTCCCTAAAGATTCTTGGTTCCGAACCAGTGAGGTTTATCATGCTCCATATTGTTGGGTATTTAAGTATTTAATCCTTAAATAATCACTAGTCAAGTGGTTAATAGTTAAAATACATAAAATCGTATAAACACAGTAGTTAGGAGTAGTCAAATGTGGCTAGGCCGCAAAAAAGTGTTAATCAAATTGTATTAGCCAGGAAGAAGAAGATTCAACAAAACAGGATAGCGAAGAATACGATAATTTAGTTGGATTTTTTTATTAGACGCCAGTACCGACTTCCGCTGATAAGGATATAGCAATTATTTGCGATAATTTTACTGAAGAATCAACGAAGTAATGATTTTAATGGACGATTTAATATCGTTAAAGAAGCAATATTTAAATAATTATTTTATATTTTTATGTGTGATAGTTCTGGAAGGTGGAAAGAAGTCAAATGTTGGCCCAAATCAGATGCGTTGAATCCATGCGAAGACGTATTGGATGGAGTTGGAGCAAGAACTTTGGGTTGGACAGCTAGTATTGCAGCCACTGTTGGTAGTTTAGCTGTAACAGCTGTTTTGCTGACAGGACCACTTGCACCGCCTCGACTTCTGCTCCTTCAACTTGTACTTGCAGATCTAGGAACTGCTCTTTATTTACTTCTCATAGCTGCTGTTGATACTTATACTGCTGACAATGATTTTAATTACGCGTACGATTGGCAATATATGGTAATAATTTCATTCAAATTATAAATGAAATCGATTCTAAATACGGATTTATTAACAATTTGACGGTTTACAATAGGAGCGGGATATTGTATAGCTGGGGTTTGAGCAATTTGAGGAGCATAAGACTCATTGCTAGCACTAGACCGTTGGTTGGCAATAACACGAGCCTTGTTACTACAAAGATGTCTTTCTCTGAGTGGTGCTAGATTTCTTCTATTCATGTCTGTTGTCTATTAACTTTTCGTTGCTGCTGGACCCCTACTAGGAGTTAGTCACTATTCATCTACAAGGTTCCTTCCGTTCCTATAAATCATGATCTAAAAAAAAAATGCAGTGATGCTGTCTTTACTGTGTCTGAACACAAACTAATCTTAAACAGATGTCTATCAAAATCGACAAGAACTTATCAATACATCTAATATGAGCCAGTATTTCAAATTAAGCTATCACAAATTAACTTCAAGCAAATGAAACAAAGTCTTGAAAGCAAAGGAAAATTCCAATAAACATTAATATTAAAATTGAAAGATTTACATACTTTTTCTCAAATTTCTATTTATCATCCAGATGATAAGCTTTAAATTCACCCTATGCCGTACTAATCGGGGTATCCCCGTATGTGCATCGACGCGGTTCGATTCGGCGTTGTCACGGCCGACATATTTGTCCGTTTCCATTTCAAAACGACGCTGACACTTTTGTTCGAATTTCGAACAACGTCGACGGTTAATGTTTGCTTGCAAAATAATATTTACGATATGTGTGGTTTTGTAGCAACCAGAAGCTTTATATGTACACGGATTGAAGTTAATGTGAAACCAGTGTAGCTTTAAGGCCTCATGAATATTGAATACATCACATTGATTAATTGAACCGCTAATCTCAGGCCTAAAGGTTAAGAATGGAATAGCATGTGTATGGTCGATATAAAACAATTAAGTGGTTATAAATGTGGTTTTTCATTAGCGTAATCATCTTTTTGTGAGCCTCCTTTAATCATCGACTTGGTATTTCTTACACTTCTTGATGCTTTCATTCCATGTTCCTATCAGATTACTTTTATAAGATATTTTCAATAAAACTCAATTAGCATTAATTTTTTTGTCTATGCTTTTATTAAGTCAATGGCTTCATTAGACGCATATTTAAGAGCTTGCTTTTCTAATTTGTCTCCAATCATTTTTTGATTTAATTTATTTACCATTTCAAGACTGCCTTCATCCAATTTCATCGTGATTACATTTAAATTAATATAACGATGCAAATTCATCAAAATATATTTTATGAATCGTTCTTGAGGGTCTCATGTATCATCCTATACCATACCATAATAGTAAAAAAATCCAATAATTAGAAGCAGCGAGTGTTCATAAAAACGCGAGAATTTGTCCGGGACATGCTACTTTAAATATTGGTTTTAAAAAAATTATGCAGTTTCTTTAAAAAAATTATAACAAAGACATTATAGAGATGATATAAACATTTCATGAATTCATACAGAATGAGCAACAACTATATTAAGATAAGAAACAAGTACAACCAAAGCGAATTTACTATTAAAAGGTGGATTATCAATGATGTTTTTGACTCATTCCGGTCCACTTACTTGAAAACGCACAGTTTTATTAGTAGATTCGTTCACGCAAAACCATATGTTTATTGAGCTATCGAAGCACAAACAATAACATTCAAATGTTATATATTTTTATACTTTTATACTCATATCTTGTGTCATGTGAGTGTCAAATTCTTCCTATGCTTATTTTTAGATCAATTTGTGTATGAATGTCCCAAAAACTATTTGTTTTGTGATCCGCACAACTATGAAGATCATTCATTTTATTTATTTTTATAACATTGGTTTTATCATTCTTTGTATTTTATCACGCCATTACATCAATAAACCCACTATTATATGTGTATAAATATGCAGTAAATTGTTGTGAAGACAGTGCTGGTTTTAGAATTACACTGATTTTTACAAAGGAAATACTATTTTCCATGTTCTTCGAAACCTGCGTGGATCGCGGATGAAACGCTGTTTTTGGAAGTTTATGATAACCATGATTTTGCTTATGCATTGATGAACTTGGAAGAAGAATAGTAATGGTCTACTTGACAAACATTTAAGAACCAATGAATACATAATACAATAAGTTCATAAAATGACAAAATATACCATAAAATAGTTTTGGTCGATCATAAATCGAAGTTGCGTTAGATAGATGACACCTTAAAGATATCAGAAGGCAGTTTATTCATCATTTTGCATTAATAATTGTCTATAAAGTTGGTATTGCATTTGCTCACGGTCGACCAAAAACGCCAACTCGTCCACAATTCAGAGCGCTGTTTGGAGCTGTTTCAGCGCAATAAAAAAAAAATTTATGCGGTATTTAGCAATGAATGAAACATGGATCAGATTTTTATCTAACAGAAATCGTACACCTCACCAGGACGATGAAGGCTACAAAATCGAGACATTCCCGCAAAAATCTGGACGCTTGGAAACAGTGGCGTAACTACTAATGGGTGAACTTAGACGACGCCTAGGGGTAGTAACTGTCTAATCTATGTATACACATATACAGTACATATATGTTTTTCAAATTTTTAAATTAACCTTTCCCTACCGGTGATGTATTTGCTACCCCTCGACCTTAATAATGGGAATTTCGATATGAAATATAATAGATACAGGGTTCAGAATTTTTGTATTCCTCCGTAATATAATTGCGAATCACATCAAAGTATTATAGTGTGTAAGTATTCATCTGCAGCGACGGAAATAAATAATTTGTAGTGAAATCGGGAATGTTGCGAGTTTTAGTCCGTGTCTCAGCGGATAGGAATTTTATCAGCAGCAGGTTGCCTGGCTTCCAAAATCCGATACAGACTAAATGACGAAGCACTTGATGCTTTATTGTTACTTTGGGCATATTTTCAAAATATTTTTGAATTGTATTATTATCTTTTCTTAAATAAATAAAATTCTTTCGTTATTCAAATTATTTTTTATGTTGAACAAATGGACCCGGGATCGAAAATTTTGGCTCGGGATTGGATCACAAGTCACAAGTCGATCACAATAATGGCAAAATTGCATGAATTGCACTTTAAATTGCTTCGGAAGTATTATTTTGCAAATTATTTAAATCCTGCACAGACTGCAGGCGATATTTTATACGAAACACTGCGGTTGGAATGTGTTAAGTTGAAATCACAGGTATTTAATAAGCTTCATCGATTGATAGTATCGATTCATATTTATCCTGATTTCCTGTTTCTTTAGAAGCAAATATATAGATAGTATAATCACCTATCTGTGGGAAAATCTCCCATGGAGATTGGCTACGTCTTCTGGGACCTTCAAATAAAGATATGTTACATCATTAAATTTTGGCAGGGTATTGGATGAAATTGCCGGCGATGTAAATTTTGATGACATCCGATGGAAATGATATGAGGGGATCCCTCGATGATTCGTCATTCCATTTGCGGTTGATCATGACGGGCTGCAGGCGTATACTCCGGGCAACAATTTGATTCTCCTTAATGGGATTCCAGTGTTAATAATATTCTGGAAGGCTTATTACAAACACGAAGTTAATTTGCATTTCATTTGAACGCTGGATGTGTCGATATTAAATAACCCGTGTCCGTACGTATTTGAGAGCGCGGCTCGGAAAGCCTCCCATAATCTCTTGCGCAGCATCAACGGTCCGCGTCAAATATTTCAATATAACTTACATCTTATCCAATCTTAATAAAGGGAGAGATACTTAATATGCATAAATTTTCAACAATATAAATTACGAATATGTGTAATAAGTAACCAACGGTATACGAGCGCGGTCTTACACTTATAAAACTACCGCGCTTGTGTTTATCGAGGCGAAGGTCCAAAAGCTCGTCGATTTGATCGTGGATTATTAATTCGGATTTGTATTGTCGGAAATGAAGGTGTTTATTGATTGATGATTCATATCGTCATGCGATCGATATTGAAGAAAGTATGAGAGCATCATTTGAGAACGCTCCCCAGCGAGTTACTTGGGTGAGCGTATCTAAAGAGGCTTTTGCATCATCAGCTTTTGTATAGCAGTGTCATAAAATTCAATCCTCAGCTCTTTTTGGACTGTCTTTTGGATTCTGTGGCGAAGTGACACACCCACATCTCATCCCCTGTCACAATAGATTCCAGAAAAACTTCTCTGTGCTCTGGTGTTTTGTATTCTGGGTATCCATCTTGCACACAATTTCTTGTAACCAAGTTTTTTTTAATTTTTTGCACTTGTTCGTCAAAAATCACTGATGATCTTCCACTCTTTGCCTCGCCATGAGTATCAGTAAGGTCTTCTCTGAACAGCCTAACCCACTTCGTGACATGTTGTCGACTCATCACATCACTACTGTAAACTTTCATGAGCTTCCGATGGATATTAACGGTGGTTATTGATCTGCAAAATCTATAAATGGATGACCGCGCGAATTTTACATGGATGGAAGGTGGCGGGAACGCGCGACGATCTCTCCATCGGAAGAATTTACTGTGACTAAACAAAATGGCCGACCAAATAAACTGACCGTTAAGATCCTCCTACGGCCTCAAGAGCTCTTGTAACCTTACTTTCTAGATGACCCTCGTACATTAGATGAAGTATATACATTATATAAATTGAGGTATATGTCTGTCTGCTCATGGCCATGAAATAATTATAGTTCTTCAAAGGGCAAAAGAGTTAATATTCTTGAAATCTAAATAAAACATATTTTCATATGAATAATGAATTGTATTTAATTCAGAATGATATTAAATATTTAATCCATATTTAAATATATAAAAGATTGCTTCCAGCTCCAGTGATGTGTTGCTATGACTATCAACCGGTTCTTAGAGCCCGTTGTTAAAGCAATTACAATTTATATAGTTCATTCATAAAATACACGAATACTAATATCGTTTTTCTTCTTCTAGTACCGAAAGTAGTACCTTCGTAGTAGATCGAAATGTTGCTTTTTTCAATTATTTTTTCAGTCATACCATGCAAATCAGGAAAGTTACAGTCTACCAAGCTTTCAATGTTGAATATCGTGTGCACCGGGCATTAGTCTGCCGTTTGCATATATTCTCCCTAAGCATCAAAATCTTCCTTGTGCTTGTTGTATAATAACATTACCTGTAGATTTTGGGTTTCTCCAACAAATTCGCTATCATAATGTAATAGTTGACAATGAGATAACTACTTTTGATTTTTTCGAAACCTATGAAACAGCTGCAAAGTTGTCTGTAAATCCGAACACAGATAAATATATTGGACGACAACGTTCTGGCTACATTTCTGCCGGATTACATTTTTTATTCCGGCGGATTGTATAAACAAAACTAAGCCCTGCCTGCTGAAGTTTTTCCAAGCCATCGAAAGTTGTGAAATAGTTGTCAGCAATAATCATCCTCCTACTTTATTTGTTCTTGTCAATTAATTCCAGTAACACTTTTTTATCAAACTTAAGTGCTCTCTGGCCTCCTTCTTATTTTGTAATATACAGGATACCTTTACAAGGATATCCATTTCCAGAATTACAGACTCACCATCTGTTTTTTTTTTATTAACATAGTGCAAAAACCTTTTCTGTAGCACAAGTAAAAGGAAAATATACCAAACACGGTGTTTCGATATTTTTTTGGGGAGTTAGAGGAGTCTTTTGCTACGTTTCACATATAGACTATGTCCTAAGTGTTAGGGTTGCCAAAATATATTTTTTTCAACATTTTAAAAAAAATAAATTCTAAATTCTTTAAACAATGAACTAACGATTATTTTGAACATAGTTTAGTTTTAAAAACTTCTCTAGATTCTACTCATTTTAACGATATGCCACATGTCTTACAAATCATTTAATAAATCGTTAAATTTGAATAAGTACCAGTTTCTGGGATAAGAAAATACTTATTATGCTTATGATGTTTTTATTAAATTTATTTACAAAATTTGTTCAAATGGGCCACCTCTGCTTCATATGTACACACGACACCTTTTCCTTATTTCAACTGTAGTTGTCTGAAGTAATATTTCCGCTATTATTTTTGCAAAGGCGGTGTTTATTCCTTTAATTAGGATACATTTTATGGGCACCTCTCTCATGTAAATTAATTCTTTTGGCAGCCCTATTCCATGGCTCGCATGGTTTCTGGATCTGACACCATTGGATTTATTTGCCTGGGAACTTGGGTTTATACAAAAACCGACATTTTTCAAAACCGGATTATATGTTTTATATGTATTCGAATTTGTATAACGTGTTCGTTCTGCAAGAGATCCGCTTATGGCACTAGTTTTATGCATTTATATTTATATGTTTGTTTGTAGTGTTTTGTCACAAATATATTTATTATTTTGAATTTGGTTTACAGACATTGATAATGATTTTTTTTTAAATTCAAAATAGGATTTTTAGGACCGAAAGACCGGTTTTTAAAGTTCACAATTTTTACATATCTGTTGTGTAAATTAATTATTTTGGCAGCCCTATTTCGTAGTTTGCACGATTTCCAGATCTGACACCACTGGATTTCTTTGTCTGAGGGCGTGCCCTATTCCGTGATTTGCACGGTTTCCAGTAAACATCCTGTATATATTAGTTTTTCTAAACATATTATGTGATAGGATTTCTTATTATATAGGTAAAAATGCAGGTCAGCATGAGAAATATAATAAAATACTTTATGGAGCGAAAGGATTAAAATTTCCTTACGGAACGCGAAGAAAAACGTGATTTCTCATACAAATTCTATGAAAAAACATCTAGACCTCTTTCATTGACTTTAGGTGTATAAATAGAAATATAATTTTTTCTCTAAAACGCGAGGTTCCCGAACTTTTTTATAATTTTAAATTTTGTAAAACCCTTCAATGAATAAATTTAGGGAGATTTGGTATCTACACAGAGCTATTATATTGACAGGGTTAACATTTTGAGGAGTGAGCAAATTTAAAATCGATGAAGTCGTCGATGCCATACATCACTTTACACCGATTAATTTCTGTCAGCTCATATCAGCGTAATACAATTTTCAATTCACTTCCGCACTGTTGATAGCATACAAGACCACGTCATTTTTTTTTACATAAACAATACACAAGAAATCGATTCATTTGCTCCTGATTTAGAAGGAAATGATAATCGGACAAAAACTCATTCAGTATTTGTAATAAACACTGTCGATAGCACACAATATTCGGTAATTTCTTCACAAAATCATTATTACTCGATAAATTTGGGTGTATGCGGAGAAGCTCTCCGTCTCTTTCTCCCGAACTGCGCTACGTTCACTTTCTGTCTCTGTCTGTCTCCGAGCTCAATGTACAAGAGTGCTCTTTCTAAATAGTGGAGGGGGGTCCCAGGCTCTGGGATAGTACTCCTTTAGGGGTTAAAGCGTCGATCGCGCAGTCTTAACGCGTAGCATACAATTAATTATGTAAAAATATGCACATGCACCGGTTTATAAACATGTCATCATCATCATCATAGCGCAGCCACTAACAGTCCACTACAGAACTATGGGCCTCTTCAATATCCATTCATAGGAAAGGGGTTACATCCATTTCGTCTGTATCATACATTCACCTCCTCATTCGCTCGATATTGAAGGTAGCATTACCACCGAGTTTTATTTTGAACGCTCACCCAACGGGTATCCTGAGTGAACGTATTGACGAACACTTTCGCGAACGTCTCGATAAGGAGTTTGGGGGGTTTGTAAAGACTGAGTAGTTTTCATAGGGAGATGGTGGAAAACTACTCTAGACGACCTTTTTGACTCTACTGGAAAGGGCTTTCTGGAGTACAAGGAGTCCAGTCCCCCCTTTCCTCGCTAGGGCGTTGCCGGGGTAGGGTGAAGACATACGAGACGCTTAAGTGCATCTCGGATTCGCTCCTACACCAACTGAGGGTGTCTCCCCGTCACCGTACAACTTACCCGAGCGAATTCGAAACTGAGTGGTTTCGCCATTTTTTCAGGTTGCCCCTCTCAGTTCGGCGATTACAAAACGATATAGAAGTCAACGGAAGACAATGTTGTTTTTCGTTGCAAAGTAAAGATCATCAAATGCATCTCCTCGAGGCCGTCTTCTTGGTGTTCTTCTTGTTCCTGCTCCGTTCCTAGAGCCTCTCGGATCCGAACCGGTGAGGTTCCTCGAGTTCCATACTGCTAAATAGGGAAGACCATGCAAGAGACAACGAGCGACATATTAAACATGTAATTGTGGATAAATCGCATTTTAAAAATAAGTAATTGAGCAAAAACCTAAAGGGGTATTGGCGGTAAATAGTGCATGATGTTTGGTTCGCAGTGTCCTTTTAATAGTGTAAGTGTTACAGTAAGTACAGAACGGTGCCCACACATTGTCAAAAGAGCTCGCGCACTTTTTAACACCGCCGCACGTTCTTACGTACGGCACTATCCGCTTTTACGTCACACAAGCCCAGCGCTCACCCACACTTACGCTATGGAGCGCTTTTAATGCGTCATGTAAAGCTACAATTTATTACGAGTCCGATATTAACGAGCTAAAAAACTCGTTATACACAATATAATTACTTTATAATGGAGTTTTGTGTAATGAGATTTTGCATTGGTGTGGTGAGTCCCTGCAGCCGTGTTGGTGGCACTTCATGTGTTGAGACGGCTGATGTGATTTTGTTGTTTTTGTCATCCGATGCATGTTTGCGATCGTGAATAGAGCCAATTTATTGAAAATTTGTGCAATTCCCAAAGCGAATCTTCGACAAAACTCCTTTTGTTTAAAAAAAAAATAATGACATCGTGTGCAAAAAATCAAAAACAAATTATGATTCAGTAGTCTCATGCTGCTCGTGCTTGTAAATCGCTTAAAAATGGCAATGGCATAATGAATAATAATATGGGCGATAAATATTTTGATCGTGCTAAACAATTCATGACGGAATTGCTATGATTGTAAATTTAAATAGCTCACTGATGTAATGTTCGATAATAATATATTTTTATTGTGTTACTCATTGATTCCCATAATGAAAATGGAGTTATAGCCTTCTGCGCGGTCTTCGATTCGATTTCAAATGGATGTAAAATTTAAATAAATAATTGTGCTTCGAAATGAACATTTTGATATCGGATTATTAAAGCATTTGGTTCAGCATTATAGTTGTTCTTTATAACCCAAACAAATATTTAATTAATTAAGTACACTACTTTGGGTCAATCTATTTGCCAACGATCGTCTTTAATCATTTATTAGGCATTTTCATACATAATGTCCGAAATTATAAGATGAAACCAAATATAAATAGGTATTTATTTACAAGTCCAGACTGGGAGTGATCCCAGCTGCGAGACTCTTATATGACGAGCCTTTTGTTCCAAAACGACCATGACAGCAAAGAGAATACATTATTACTCAGCTTTCATGTAACCAAGTTTTTCCGACACAATATCACCAAGGAGATTTCAACAAATGCCAGGAAATTATTTGTGAAGATCTTCAAGCATTAAACGGCGGTAATTTCGCACTTGATCTTCAATTATTTGCATAAGTTCGTCAGAAATCACTGATACCTCCTGAGTATCAGTACGGCCTTCTCTGAACAACCTAACTCACTTCATGATATGTTGTCGACTCATCACATCACTATCATAAGCTTCCAATGGATATTCTAGGCAGTATTGTTGTGCAAAAAACAGATGACCGCGTGGATTTCGAAGCGCAATGACTTCTCCATCGGAAGAATTTACTGTGACTGAACAAAATGGTCGACAAACACGCGGGACCAAAAAAATTGACCATTCGGACGGTTTATATGATGTTGATATAATCTCCACATCCAACCTATAGGCACAGAGGGCGAGCGCCCTAGGCCGCAAAAATTTAGGGGACCTCAAAAAAAATTTGGCTTACTAGGCCGTTCTCTGCCCTGATGTCGCGTAATAGTGAAATCGTAAATAGGAAACCGCGCATATTGAGTAGACAATGTCGGAATTTGACCCAGGTTAAAAGACCAAATGGGTATTGTAGCTTGGGCGATTTACCAGCCCCACGCAATAGCACTGTTGGCCTGAGCAGATTTAATTCTCCAGATTAACAGCGACATCTTCCGTTTCTTCAGGTGCAATGTATTATTTAACAGCGCCATCTCTTGTGTCCCTGCGGAGATATTGCACCTGCATATCAAACGATTGCTTCTTTCGCGTACATCTTTGCCGGTTGGGGAGTGACGCGCAGGAGGCGGGATTTGGGAGAGTCATCGGTTAGCCTTGGTTGCGGGAGGTCGTCCCTCCTGCAGCCAGATCTCTCTCTCTCTCGTGTGGAATAAATAGTAATTTAGAGAAGATAGTCATTCTATTCGACGCCTGTCTATCCCATTAATTCGTCCAGAACATCATGGTTTTTTTGGATATTTTCAATGTTTAGACTTTTAAGAATATATTTTTCAAAGAAATTTCCAAAATTTCAATTATTTACGGAGTTATAGCTATGGGGGTCCTACCAGAATGAAATCTTTAAACGCGTTTTTCTCGAAACTATTATTTTCAACACGGTTGAAATTATATCTCAAAAAAGGCTAAAAAATGACTTTTTTGAAGTTACTATTTTGTATTTTTTTTCTTCTTCTTCTTACTATGAGGTAGAAGTTATAGCAATATCTTAACTAGTTAAAGACCTCTTTTTTAATGTTTGTTTTAGAGACTAGAAGGGTTGAAATCGTGTCAACCAAAAAAAGGCCCTTTTTTACCATTTACACTTAACAGCCTAATTTTTTTTTGTAATGTAGCGTGGACGAATTACCTTCTCTATGCAATGGTGCTATTGATCTGAGCAAATTTAATTCTTCGACATCTTCTGTCTCTCTTTAGGCGTAATCTGTTATTTTAATAGCGCCATCTTCTGAGGCGAGAGGCGAGAATTATCGGTTAGCCTTGACTGCGGGAGGACGTCCTTCCTGCAGCCAGATCTCTCGCTTTCTCTCTCGCGTTGAATAAAGAGTTACTTAAAAAAGAAAGTCTTTTTGTCCGACGCCCGTCCACCCCCATCCATCCGTCCGTCTACTTGAATAATGAGTTAATAGATTCGGATCAAATACTCAATTATAAAGGCTATTTTACCATTTTCTGTGCGTCTTCATCGATGATGTACGCTTGGCAGAGCGCAATTTTACGGTTCAACGCAAGTTCTGGTGGTCCTTAGAAGCATCTAATTTCTATTCAACGCTTTCATTTGTATGTCTGAAACAATTGCACATATGAAGTTTCTAGACCCTGAATGATTTTCGGAACAATGGTCGTAGTTTTGAATGGCTTTGTTGTGGGTCATCCGCAGTGTCGCGCCAGCTCATCAATGGCAGAAGCGAAAGGTCGAAGCAAAAACTTTCAATTTATTAATTAAAATTGATTGTTAATTAAGTGCCATTTGTTCCCTGCATGGCGATGCGAATTCTTTCGCGCCGATGCGAACGGGTCGAATGCAAATTATGCAGTTATTAAAAAAAATCTTATCGAGCGACTAAATGATACTTTTGCATACGGCTCGCAGGTGCATGCTACGAATGCACTTATTGATTTATCGTCGCCATCAATTGACTCCCTTAATCTTCGCTCGAAATTTATTTGTCCAACCGTCGACGATAGCAATCATCGCTCTTTCCAAATTTGAATAATGAGATGTGATCGGACAGTTTCCACAAACGAGAGCAACGATGTTAACGAGGATTGGCAATGGGAGATACGAGGCCGTTTTGTGCAGATTGGGAGCAGTTAATTTTAATCGAAGAAGACGCAGGAGAACTCTTTAAGATGGACGTAACATGTGATGGACCATTGAAGAGCGAAAAATATAGTAATCGATTGATAAAATTAACCCGAAGTGCATTAATTCACAAATATACAGACTTACAGAGAAATAAAATTATATTCAGTATAAAAAAATCCTGTGTTATTTGAGCTTTCGGGAGATCCAATTTTTGACGATTTTGTCGTATAATTCTGCCTGAATTTGCTGGATGGCGTTTTTAATATTGATTTTAAGAGCATCAACTGTTTGCGGTTACAATTCACAACTAATTGAGATTGAGATACCCTGCATAAATTTTTCTAATATAAAACAGATTTGTAAGTCATAATTGATTTGCAAATCAAAATAATGTCACTACAAATCGAAATATGATGTTTCTGTTCAAGATATTCTATTTCATGTATTTACATTTTATAAAACAGGTGCAAAAAAATGTTGTGCATCACTGCACCGAGTAATTAATAAAATTAATAATTTTTAAAAATCAAGCTAATGACCCATGGTGAACGTATTTAAGACATAAAACAAACAATAATATATTTTAAGATTTATGCAATTTCGTAGTTTCAACGGCGGATCATAGAGGGCAGCAGTAGTCAATAAAATATATTTTCTTATAAGGTAATTCCCATGGGACGTTATTATCATATTATCATCATCATTTTGTTATCATCATCAAATATTATATATTTTTAAATAATAATCAAGATAAATGCGAAATAATTATGTTAAAGGATAAAATTAAAATAATTATAATGCAGTGCGTGGTATCGTATCATACATCATATTGACATGTTCCTCGATATTACTGCGTCCGCCATGCATCATCATCAGCTTATCTGCAACTAGCTCCATCTTCGGACCTATTTTTAAGCCTTATCATCGCCCAAGGAAGTGTTTTCGTTCGCGGATCCCGACGAGAACCGGACCTATTTTCATAATCTTCGAAGTAAGACCTAACTATACACATGTTAACGGATACGCATAATGAATCTGCAATACACAATATTAAACACAGTATGGACTTCATCGCGGACTTTTTGCCATCCGACTGATACAGGATGTGTAAATAGCCACTTAAGCTGGTTTTCTATCCGAGCAAATTTATAATCCAGATAGTGATTTAAAATGTAAGCCATTCTGCAATAATTTGCATCCGATCAGTATGTACGCAAATGGAATACCATCGATCCCGACGTTAAGAAGAGATACGACGCAGATCAGGACCTTTGTATGGGATTTGTTAATTATGATCGGTCATGAATTGAGAGCTATCGATGACCGAATGCCGTCATCTTTCATGGTTGCAAGAAAACATACCCAAAGTAACATTATAGCATCGAGTGTTTCATCATTTAGTCTGGATTTTATTTTGGAAGTCAGGCAACTTGCTGCTGAAAATGCACGATCAGCCTCCACACTCGTTGGAGGTATCATCATCACATATTTAAATACTATTTCGAGTTGATGAGCCCCCATTTTCGTATAATAATTATAAAAGATAAAATTCCTTTCTGCTGAGACACGGACTAAAACTCGCAAAATTCCCGATTTCCCGACCAATTATTTATTTTCGTTGCTGCTGATGAATACTTATATACTATAATACTTCGATGTGTTTCGCAATTATATTACGGAGGAATACAAAAATTATGAACCCCGTATCTACTATATTTCAAATCGAAATTGCCATTATTAGAGTCGAGGTGTAGTAAATACATCACCGGTAGGGATAGGTTAATATAACAATTTGAAAAACATATATGTACTTTATATATGTATACATAGAATAGACAGTTACTGCCCCTTGGCATCGCCTAAGCTCGCTAATTAGTAGTTACGCCACTGTTTCCAAGCACCCAGATTTCGGCGGGAATGTCTCGATTTTAGTAGCCTTCATCGTGCCGGTGAGGCGTACCTTAATGACGATAAAAGACAATTAGGCGACCTTTGCAATTGGATAGTAAAAATTTATATCTAATAAAAAACGCGTTTTTTCATGCATTTTTCAGTTTAAAACCTTAAAAATCAATTGTGAAAAAAAAATTCAGATCTTATGTATGTCCGTCTGTCTGTTCGCAATGTACTATTTCAAATAAATTTGCCTTTATTCTTTTCTATGGCCAATTTAGCCCCATGTATTATATATTAGGGGGACCCGAAAGGAGGGCAATCGCTTTAGACGATCGAAAATGAGTCGTTTTTCATGATTTTTTTTAATGGTGATAAAATAATTGTATCATTTTAAATGTTTGACATTATTTTACTTCAACCTTAAAGTGCTAATTTATTTTATTTTTTTAAAAACAAAAAACAAAATGGCGGAGTTAGAAGATATTCCATTAGGCGCCTTTCCTCGTGATATCAAACGGTTCGCCATTTGTCGAAGGTTTCCTGTTGAACTAAAATCGAAAATGGAAATATTTTTTGACTTTTAATATGTATAGGCAGTCAACTAAGCTATAAAAAATTATAAAATAAAAAAATAGGCTTTTTAGTTAAATTTTTCATATTTTTACCATTTTCTTGATCATTTTTACCCCAAAAAAATTATATATTTACG
The DNA here is from genome assembly GCA_008973525.1 of Stenopsyche tienmushanensis. Classification (NCBI taxonomy): domain Eukaryota; kingdom Metazoa; phylum Arthropoda; class Insecta; order Trichoptera; family Stenopsychidae; genus Stenopsyche; species Stenopsyche tienmushanensis. The sequence goes on along the minus strand of WACJ01000407.1, from coordinate 186,843 downwards.
CGAAAACCTTAAAACTTTAGCTTAGTTGACTAGATAATATTATAGTGAGAAACATCTCAAAATTTCAGTCAGATCGATCAACAAATTTTTAAGCTACAATTGGCGAACATTTTGAAAATGCAGTTTCGAGATAATCTCGTTTAAAGTTTCAATGCGATCAAACTATAAATTTTAGTGACTTACCGATCAATCAATGATTCCAGGTGCATATAATAGATCTTCAGCTATTTTAAAAAGTTGATTATCTTCGACTAACTATTGTTTTTGGGATATACGAGCTGCTTTTGTCTCAGAAAGACTCTTACATTTCTACCCTAAAATTTTACAGTAGGTGCCAATAAGTATATTTAATGTATTCATTATCTTCAAAATAAAGCTGTAGTCGTTATTAAATATCCCAGCAGCAATGTATATTAATATTTCAATGATTTTTACACCAGAATGCAGGTGTTTTGGAGCCAGTCGCCAAACCATCGAGTTAAAACAATCATTAGCATTTTGGGTATGGCCACCCAAGCTTCTTTGAAGTAATTCATCTCTGGAAAAATCTTTATAAATTGGTAAGATATGCTGTTTTATCTCTTGGCCAAGAAACGGAGTCAGATCTTCAAGCTTTGGATATTTTTTTAAGCAATGATTTTCTGCCATTTGCACCAGCCTTTGACTCCAGTCGGTTTCCCATGATAATGTCTTTATTTAATTCCTCGAACTTCCCTACCTTTCATTCCTTTATTAAGATTTTTTGACATTTCATAACCGATTGAACAATCAGATTTATACCAAACATATAGGATAATTTATTTGTGTTCTGAACTAAAGTTTTAATTCATCTTGAAATCAACATTGAATAATGATATTGATGAGATGTTTGTTCTCGATTTCAATATTTTTTGATGAAGAATTCGATCGAATCCGGCTGGTTTTAAATGCTCAAGCCAATCGATAAAGATTGGATGCTCGATATAAATGCGAGCACGAATTTGAGCGCCGTTCTGAAAAACTGAAGTAATTAATGCTAATTTCAGTCAAATATATTTAAATTGATGGACATCGAATTTCCGCACACTTAAGCCAGCCAAAGAGCGACACAAAATCGCCCCATACACACCGAGGTGGCGATTCATAAAAAAGCAAAAAATAAGCAAATATTTCATATTGATCCAGGGTGGCAAATGTATGGATATTTATGGAAGGCTTATGCAGAATTCAACACGACGTATTTTAACATTTGTATTCACTAACGATGGAAAAAGGAAATAATTGATCCGCTGTATAAATACATAAAAGTTCGACAGCACGAAAATACTTCCATATTAATAACGGATGTGTTTTTAGCATATTTCGGACGTCACCGAAGATTCTTCGGACACAATGAGATCGATGGATGCAACGAAAATGCCGCGTAAAAAAAGCCCGTAATGTGGGATGTGTACGTATGAAATTAGTGATCGTAGTTAATTAACATTACCTTTTTTGTTGGCGTTGTGGATGCATAAAAAAATATTATAGTATAATAACTATATTCCAAACAAGACTTGTGTAATAAGATTAAAGAATCCTAATGCATCATCGGGAGACCACATTAAAATTCTTCGGTCAGTTTTAATTAAATTTTATAATGTGAATTCCGGAGCGACGTAACGATTTGTTGCGACAGGCGATGTAATATTACCTATATACATATTTGTATTTATGTGTATGGGTGGTAGCCATGTGGTTTTTTATAAATTTTTTTCAAGTTCCATTGAATTCTGCTTCAATAATAATGATAAGCTTAAGATGTTAAACAGATTAATCAATAGAATCTTTTAGTGACAGGACCGTATTAAACGAATTTTTAGACTAATGGCATTAATCTCGCCTGTATACTTCTGAATGAAGTTTATTTGGGGGATAACTTATATTTTTCAGATACCTTTTTTCTTGTTTTTGTCAAAAATCGATCTGTAACGTGGGAGTAGTTGATCCCCGTTTCATGTTTACATCTCAAAGTGGATAGTTTCGCATGCGGATTTGTTCGTTATCGGCTCGCGGAAGATCGCATCTTTCCGCGGCCAAGACTATTGGTCGACTCGGTTTTCTTAATTTTTTCGCGCTCACTGTTAATCTCATGTATTACGTTACCTATCAATATTAAGCTTCTCAGCATCAATATTATATGAATATATTTGATTTTATTGGTCTTTATGTTCCATATTTGGAAAATCTGATTGTGAATAATCATTATGGCCGTTGATGTTATCTGCAAAGATGATAATATACGTACTAGGCATTTTAAGCAAATCTGTAATATTTGCTTAAAATGCCTATGCTCTGTAGCACTGATTGCTTCTTGCGCGTGCACCGTGTCCTTGGCTGCGGGAGGACGTCCTTCCCGCGGCCAGATCTCTCTCTTGTGTTGAATAAAGATGCCATCTAAGACGAGAGACTTTCTGCTCGATGCCCATCCACCACCATCCCATCTTCCTGGCAACATAACGACCCAAAAGCTTCACATGTATAGGATATTTCAATAGAGACACTCAAAATTTATTTGGTTATATTTGGCCATGTGGTGGTTTCACATTATTTTCCATATAAAAAAATATTTAAATAGTATTTTTAGTATTGGATGTAATCCCATACTACACCCTAATCTTTGGGACGTAAGAAATTAATTATATGTCAACTTTTATAATTAGAATTTTGTACCGTTATTTTTTCATTTGTGTTTTTGTTTCCGGTTCAGTTACAAACATTTATATCGGTTCGTTTAAGGTTTTCAGAGAAAAAATAACGGTTTTACCGGTTTTTGGATTTTTAAATTCTGATCATAGGAAGCTTGAATATTATATGGGTAATAGATAGCAATATCTGTCAAATTTATTGTAAATTATTTAATAGTACACATGGGTCTATTTTTATGCGATAGCAACGTTCCATGGTGAGTCGCATATAAAAAAATCGCATAATAAAGACTTGAACTACATAGCAAACTGAGGGATAGGTTCATTATTTTTAAAAACCGCATAACTTCAAATAATTGTGATAGAATGTACCAAAAATCGCATAAAAAAAGTTTATAAAAAAATCATATAGATAAAAACACTACATATTTATCTTAGAATTGCTTTATTAAAGTCTATTTTATAGTCAGGTCTACATTTTTTATATGTATTCGCATAAAAAAAGCTTCGTTCTCTATAGAAAAATGAGGGTTTGGTTCCATTATTTTTTAAAACCGCATAATTTCAAAACGCATAAAAACAGATCCAAGTGTATATGACAAATCATCATGATAGGTTATAGGGTTGAATAATGTTGGATGAAGTATTGGAGGAAGGAGGATGCTTCCCACATACACCCAAATCGATGTCTTGTGTCAGATGCTATATTGACGATATTGGACATCGGTAATGGTTAGTTTGTTGCTTTTCTATTGTCATCTATCGAAGCCATGGTTGTCTTTGCTTGGGGATTCCTCATGAGCAAAATTGCCATCGTCGGTGCCATCTGACGTCCTTCGAGAAGCGGTCACCATTAAAGCAACACGCACACCAGCCAACAGGGCTGTTTATTTGAAGTGGAGATCGATGATGAATATTTGGAGCCCGAAGCCGGTACGGCCAGATTTTTAATTAAACTCTGACAAGAATGATTTGGTCTAATTGATCTGATCAATTCGGGCGGCTATAGTGCCCCCGCGCTCATGAGTGTAAATTAAAAAGATATCGTGCCTCCACATCTCGGCCGACACGGTTCATTACCATAAATAAATTAATTCCTCATTAGCATATATAATTGTCGGGTTTCGCTCCTTACCCACCGTACAGTTAATTATTGACCCGAACCTGGAGCATTCCGCCGTTAAACCTCTTTGCGTGCTCTTTTTGCCCGCCCGATGCCCAACTATGATCACTGCTCATTTTTACGATTTTCAGGCTATCCAATCAATTAAAAGCGTACTTATTTGGACCATCAATCCGTTGGATAAAAAATATAATCACAAGTTTGGCCATGAGGCCTTTCGGATCATCTAAGAAGGCTCAAATTGCGCCCATGGTATAATGGAACGCTGTATCACCAATACAGATAAATTTAATAAGATAATTAATCTTAGGCGACTTCAGAATCGTCCGAAAAGTTAAACATAGACGCTATATTCATATGTCCACCATTTATCAACCACATTCCAATTACTCCCAAGACCGCGCAGCGCGATTAAATATTGTATATAAATAAATTAACATTAACACTGTTAATATTGTTGTACCCCATAAAAGCGTTAAAAATAGCATACATTTTGATATCAGGCTGATTTTAAAGTATATTATTGATTTATGTGGCTTTCAACTATTTATTATGATCCTAAGAAGATCATCAACGATCTTAAAAGACGATTAAAAGATTATCATATTAATGTTTGTTTTGTGTCTATTTTGTATATTAAGAATAGAAATAGAAGTACGGCATCAAAAATGAAGCGCTATAGATCGCAATATTTACGAATATTTAAATGTGTAAGGGTACCTTTACAGCGCGACCTTGCTATAATTGTACGGATATATGAAGAAAAGATTGATGCGTTATTGGCTGGAAGTTTTTGGGTCTCAAATTGGAGATATAACACTAGAAAAAAATTAAATCTGGGAGTCCCTGTATAGCAAATATATAGCTAATATTCTTGTATATAGGTAGAGATAACATAAACAAAATACAAAATTATGATTTAAGATTAAAACCTGAAATTTGGGTTGATAATGATTAACAAATTCTGCATAAGAATGGTGAATGTCGCATATAATATCAACACAAAAATCAATCAAATTATCTTTTGCGTAAGATGTACCGTACCGGTTAAAACCGGTTTTTGTAAGTTTGAAGAACCTTTCGATGTTTTCCCCTCTTACAACGATTTATTTTTAACTTAAATCCATCATAAAACCGCAAATAAAGTATGCTTGTATTTGTAGATCAATGTATTAAGAAGATCGAGGAGAAGAGAAGACAAGGTGTTCGAATACAATTGAAATTAGGCGAAGTAAATAAAGTAGGTCTTTTTGCATTTAAGAAATAAGAAATGAAAGGATCATTCATTGACTAACTTAGTACGACTTTGGGATTAATCTGGATTAAAATGATCAATCGAAAATATAAATTGGCCAAATCTGACTTAAATGCAATATTAATATTGTAAAGATTTTAACCAGTATCATCGATTGAATGCGGATTTAAGTGTCCAAATAAATCTGTCAGTGACTCAATGATTTTTTGTGCGATTTCGAAGTTATGCTGATATTTTTAAAGCATTTTTTTTTAAAACAAGAGTACGTTATCGAGATATTTCGGATAAAATAGAAAATAAATCATCAAAACTAACCGAAATTTGGAAAAAAAATATAATTTGGTACATATTGTATCTACTATATAAATATACGACCACGCCTTTTATTATAGTTTAGAATTTTGAAAAAATTGATTTATTTTTTTGATATTTACTAACTATTTACGGATTTATAGCCATTTTAGTGACACGGCAACTTGGCAAAACAACTTTTTTCAACACTGTTGACATCAAATCTCAAGTTTTAACTAATTAATTTACTTCAAACTGGGTACGAATCTTTTCTGTATAAACCTCTATCATTCCTACCTTTTTAACTATTCATAAAAAAAATAAAACTGTGACAAAATAAGACCAAAGAATGACTTAACTTTTTTATTTGATTTTTTTTTTTGAGTTAGGAACTATAGTGACATCTTTACTAATTATGAATTATATTGTTGGAAAGATAAATTCTACATAAAACAATGATGACATTGACACTGGGTATACTATTTCTTCCGAAGAAGAGATCGATTTTGAAATCGCAACAAAAATTATCATACAGCGATGATAGTTTGTAATTAAAATAATTAGTATTTCTCTAGTGGATGTTTGGCATTTGAGATGCCAGATATCAGACGTCCTTAAAATTTTACCAATGATGCAAGACGTCCTTTAATGTTACCAAAAATGTTATTTTTAATTTACTTATTGTTTTCCTGTTTTTTATTAACTTTTTTTGTGTGATTTTGGATATATTTTATACAGCTGTTTCAAAGTTATGCGGCTTTAAAAAATCAAAAGTCATAGCTTTTTTTGTGCGATTTTTGTGGTAATATTCAAATAGAAGCTTGATTTGGAACATATTTGATTACATTTCTTCAATATATTTCTTATTTATTTTAATTTTACTTCAAAAATAAGTTGTTATTAGGGGTTTCTTAATTTAATTAGTAATTATATCCAATCCTCTTTATAACCTAGTTAATTTTTTCTTATTAACTATATAGATGAAACAGCGATGTAGTTTTTTTTTTAATATTGCGCAGAAAAAAATCATAATTGAATTGTTTGATGTTATGGGGTTTTATTTCGTTGTACATTCAGGGAATAAATGTCAAGGATTGATGAGCAATTTTTTGGCCACCCAAATCAATAATCTATTCGAAATGCATTTTTTTTGCATCGGCTCTGAGTGACGGTCGCAAATACTTGGGGGTTGAAAATCCGCATTGGCGGTACATCGGTAATGCCGCCAAAACAATTGCAACCCTTATGCAATTGAGTACAATCGTCATCCATATCGATACACTTGATCGTCAAAATCGCATCAATGCATCCGAGGGGATGCATAAACCGCGACTATGATGCCGGCTGCGAAAAAACCAAAACGTCAAAATATGAAAAATGCTTCCGTCCGGAAAAACCGCAGGTCCGAATCGGAAAATAGGTGGTCGCAGGTTTTATTGAAATAACAGCAGAACAAAGAGGACGCGCATTCACCATGGTCTCTTCGATAATTAAGTTGACCGAGAAAAAATGACATTCGTTTCGGATGAACCACCACTTGACATGTCATCGAGTGATCAATTGTCAATCGGTGCCTAATAGGTGCCAGATGAATGCTTTAATTATAATTAAATGCTTTTTCCATTCGAAATTGTTCAAATTCAATCGGCTGTAATGATTGATGGTCGACCAGTAGGGTAGAAGATGTATTTATACCTAAAAACATTTATTATAACAACAAATCAATATATAAGGTTGTCCCATAAATTTCTTTCGCAAATGAACACAGATCTAATTATAGTCATGGTTGAAGAAAACCTGCGATATACTGTTCGCGAAATAGCTAACAAGTTAGAAATTCCACGAACATCCGTTCATAATCATCTGACAAAATTGGGCTACGTCAATCGTTCAGATGTGTGGCTTCCTCATGAACTGACTGACTCAAATAAACTTCAGCATATTTCAACATGCGATCTTCTTCTCCAACGACATAATAGCCAACCTTTTTTGAAGAGACTTGTCACTGGAGATGAAAGTTGGATACTCTATGAGAATATCCAACGTAAACGGTGTTGGACTAAGGGTACATAAGCTTTAATTGTAGCTAAACCTGGCCTACACCCAAAAAAAGTTTTGCTATGTATTTGGTGGGATTGGAAGGGGGTAGTTTATTGTGAGCTACTTCAGCAAGGTGAAACGATCAATTCAACAATATATTGTTTCCAACTAGACAATCTAAAGGATGCAATTTCCAGAAAACGGCCAAAATTAGCGAACAGACGAGGCGTTATTTTTCATCACGATAACGCCAGGCCTCATGTGTCTTTGCTCGTCAGAAATAAATTATTATCATTTGACTGGGATGTTTTACTTCATCTCCGGACATTGCCCCTTCAGATCATAAATTCAAATTTTGTCACATGTGAATAGATTTTTATATGTAGTAAATTTGAACGTGTTTGCTTGCATTAGATAACAAAGACTGGAAGATTTAAAATATGCCGTTTGAAAGAAGTTGCTTATAACATGGCCGCTATTACCTAACAAATTTCGAGCGTTTCTATTGAAAGACCTCTGTATTAACCTTTCCTTGACTATGATGTATTTACTACAACTCGACTCTAATAATGGGAATATCGATATGAATATAATAGATGTGGGGCTTAGAATTTCATACGGTGTACCAAATACATATCATCGTAGCGCGCGGGTGTTTCTAAGCACGGCAAGAGAAAAATTAGGATAATATTCATATTGCAAATAAATTACGTAAGCTGTTTTGAAATCATGTCAATATAGATGGCAGGAACCTATTCACACACCCCACACTCAGAGGATGATCCTGAAGAACTTGCAGTTCCTTTAAGAAAAATATCATTAATTAGAATTAAAATAGAAAATCAGTTGATGGTTCAAGTCGATAATCTTTTTTTAATATACGATCAAAAACCCAATTAGACGGCGGCGAAAGAAAGTCAACTATGGAGAATTTAAAGATTGTGCTATAACTCCCCAAGTTCATCCCCTGAATCGCAATTTTTGCAATTACGCTCTTCCGGTTGATTGAGGTTGAATATAATCAGCTTTTGGTTCAATATATTCTATAGTTGGTAATAAATCTACATAAAACATCACTCAATAAGTTCGTAGGATGAATGATAAAACAACATTTTCCCTGAAGCATTATTTTTAGGTCTGTAAACAGATAGTGGTAGCTTAGAGCCAGATCCAGAGAATACAATGAATGTCATTTTTTCGCAATTTTTTTCGACAAACGCATCAATGATGCCAAAAAAGATTTGCTATTGATGGTTGAAATACGGAGGCTAAAATTTTACCAGCTGATATTTGTGTTTTTGGTCGCTTTGGGCGGCTTTCACCGGTTGCTGTCCAATCAGCTGGCTGCCGATTTGGCTCTGATATATAGTGATGGATTCATCTTTCATCCATTGTTACATATCGCATGGAAAAAATCTGTTTATCGTGCTAAAATGGCTCCAAACAGCGCTCTGAATTGTGGACGCGTTGTTGTTTTTGTGATCTAGTGTGAGCAAATGCGGTACCCACTTCAAACAAAGCTTTTTCATGGACAAATATTGATGCAAAATGATGAATACATTGCCTTTTGATATCTATAAAGTATCGTCTATATTGAATCATTACCTATTTTTTGTCATTGTTTGTGATCTTAAAATTTACAATGAGAAATTGTACAGCTTTAACGTAAAAATTGCTTTATCCGACAAAGCCGGCTATCCAACTTTATTTGTTTGTTGCACAAATCGAACTAGGGTGTACGATCATGAAAAGCTTTTAGTAAAATTGAAGGGATGCTGGGTTCATATCCAACAATGATTCTTTCATGTCGGGATGTTTACATGGTTATTGTGTGCATACTTTTTGACGTAAAAAAAGAAACCGACAAACGCTAGTATGGACATTGATTTCCGCTCACAGACTGAGCATTTTTGTTTCGGACGAAGCATCAATTTTTTCGTGGAACGATTGAATGTTGCTGAAAGCCGTGGCTGAAAATTAATCAACCATTGAAAATTTTTAATAAAACATTTCGCATTAATTAAAAATGGATCGCTCGGACATTTGCGGTTCGCTATCGCACAAATTCGCAATATGAACTCGTTTCTCACGGATATCATATTTACATATGACGAAAATTAAGCCCAATCGTGACACGACCGCTAGATGTAATTGGTGAGAAATCAAACAATTATTTCAACCATTCATCTTCCATATCGCCATACTAAAAATGCACCATTACCCATATTTAGAGCGTTCGATTGGATTAAATCGAATCAAATTTTGCATGTATCGATGGACGAATATCGCTGAAAGGATGTGAATTTTTTTAGACCGAGTCCTTTGATGTGCATTACAAGAATACAACGAATTCGCTAAAAATTGCATAAATTCTCAAACAAAGCAGCGTTTCCATTGAATCGACACGGAGAACTATTGCTGGAATTTAATTAGGAAACCATGTGAAAATTTTGCGAGCAGGTTTTTATTATAAAAATTGGTCTTTTGTAGCTTTAAATCATAAAAATGAAATCACGACATCAAAGTAAAATAAGCCCTAACGATAGTGTTTGTTGGGCGATTCGACAAACCGGCACAAAGTCGAATTGGAGGCTGTTTTCATAAAATTATTGCACAATATCATATATGAAATATCATGAAAATCGAAGCCCTCATTTAGGTTTGGTCTGTCAATAAGCGTTTCTTACCGAAGATCGTATTTAATATATATTTTGATCAAAAATTACTGTACTAGAATCAGCATTATTGCTTGTCGACGAAATGATGATCCATTAATTTCAAATTTGATGTATTATAATAGATCAGGCTGTCTAAATGCCTTGTATCCAACGGAAGCGCCTTGTTCTGTTGCACTACTCTAATCTCTCTTATATTCTCCAATTTGAATTCGAGCCCGAATCTTTATATTAACTAATACCACACGAAGATTCGATAAAATTCGGCTGTGTAATGTTTTACAAGTTCGAATATTTAAAATTAACAAAGAAGAGATCCATGGGTATAGTGAGTTTGAGGATCACCGTTCTAAACAATGATTCTAATTGCTATGGATCGATGATATTACATAGTTACATATGAAGATTCGGATTTTTATTTAGTATATTCTGGTGGTAGTGTGGGATTTTTACCCATTAAACCCCCCTTCTCTTCGACTACTATCTGGCTACTTATTAAGTATTGCACAAGAGTGGCAGCGATGTCTTTCACGGGCTTTCCATTTGTCTCTTTCCAAATGTCATTCTTCTGCTGTTGTTCATCGTCTTGTACGTTAGCTCTTCCCGTGTAGCTCCTCCCGTAGGATGTCCCTTTCAGAGCTCCATGCTGGGCAGACAAATGTCGTGTGTGCTCCGCTTCGCAATGGGGACACTCTGGACCGGTCTTTTTGCCTATTTTGTGTAGGTAACTACCAAAACAGCCGTGCCCGGTGAGAACCTGGGTCAAGTGGTAGCACAGTTGACCGTGCTTTCTATCTACCCAAGTTCTCAGGTTCGGTATTAGCTCGTGCGTCCACCGACCTCTAGCACAGTTGTCCCATCGGAACTGCCACACCACCATGGTCCTTTGCTTAGCGCTATTCCTGTCTTCACCTTTCTGTATTGCCTGTCTCTCGTAAGCGAGAAGATTGATTGGCGGTATGTTAGTCAGTGCTAGGACGGCGTTTTCCGACACTGTGTGATCTGGACTTATCTGGATTCTGGCTATGTTAAGCCTGGCCCTTTCAATTTGAAGTACCTTGGCCCATATCGGCGCGCTGTACAATATTACCGAGTGCACTATCTCGTTGTATAGTCACCTCCTGCTTGTTTTTGGGACACCAATGTTGGGTATAAATCTGGCCAGATTCTCCGCGATGCTGGCCGCCTTAACTGCCGCCTTCTCCGTGTGGGTGACGAATCGGAGCTTACCATCAATCTCCAACCCCAAATACCGAATAGATCTTGAGTATTTAATCTCGCTACCCCCGATATATATATATAGGGGTGGAGGCGCAAGCTTTGTGTCTTGTGAAAAAGAGGGCCTATATTTTCAGCGGGTTCCAGACCAGCTCCTGTCAGCCACTTCTTGGCCTTCTTTAGTGCGCACTCGCAGGTCGTTGCAGGATCTTCGTGGATTTGGCGGTGACTAGGATGGCAACGTCATCAGCGAATGCGACCATTTTGGCTCCGTCCGTGGCGTCCTCAGCAGTCCGTCGTACATAATGTTTCACAGGGCGGGTTCAAGCACCAACCCCTGTGGAACACTTACCGTCACTGGTTTTTCCTCTTCTCTCCCCGTTGGCGTCTTCGTAGATAAGAGTTCTTCCATGCAGGTAGCTCTCGAGTATTCTGATGAGGTATGGTGGGGTGTTAATTTTCTTCAAGACATCAAAAGAAACTCATAACGCAAGTATGAAATATGTATAATCTTGTTTAAATATCTGCCACGACTTTGCTTGATAGTCTAATTTTTGATGACTTGTCGTATAAATCTGGTTGAATTTGCTGGATGGCGTTTGTTATTACGCATATAGATTTATATGCATATAACTGTTATTTAACTCTTTGCGGTCCTATGTCGAGTCTGACTCGACATTTTGTTTCTTCATTTTTTCCCCACTCAGATTTAAAATCATGCGGTTTTATTGTGTTTATGACAGTATTTGGAAACGAATATACAAAATAATATTTAAAAAAACCTGGTTCCTCGAACGGAGCACTTTTAAACTCGAACAGAACACACAAGATTTTAAAAATATTGGTATAACTTATCATAACGATTTGCCATATACTACTAAATCATTTTAAAAAAATGATAGATATTGCTTTAATAACATGGCCGCTATAAGCAAACAAATTTCAAGCGTCTGTATTGAAAGACTCTATAGATAAATAAGGGCATAATACATTATAATTCCGAACGTTCATGTGGTATGCTCCAAAGAACAAAATTAAGATGTCATATTATGTTAATCTTCGTCAAAGTTGTCCCCAAAAAAATATAGTTCTGGATGAATCTATTATCCATATAATATTTGAGCTTCCTGTAATCAGAATTTGAATTTGAATTTCTACTAAAGTTGATATTATACGATCCTAAATCAGCAAGGTTGGAATATTTACCATTCACAAACATGCATTGAAATCTGCATGCATATAATTGGAAAGACTTTGATTGTCAAATATCAAAACGCTTTGGCTCCATTGCTAATTTCTTGGAATTCCTTTGACAGAATGCGTGCAACGCTTTAACAAAAGCTTTGGTCCGTTCCCGAAGTGGCCTCTTGTGCAGTTGACATTGGTTGAAATTTTAATAAACATCCGTTCGTTTCACAAATAAAGTGCACTTCCGGGAAAATGCACAGTGGATGCACTCGCTGCAAAAATGCCCATTGGATACGCTGTTTACACCGCACACCTCATATTTATTACACAAAAACAATGTCCGATATTAATTTGCATCCATCACCACTTCCCTTGTCACCAAATGTCATTAAGTGCTTATTAATTTATTCACGCACATTTTTGTCCCGGGGTGCATCCATCCGGCGAGGACTCGACGGCCACTCCAGAGGACCGCGTCCAGGCACAGCGTTCGATCTCAATTTCGATCTAATTGCATTATCGTCGGTGGTGATTTATTTGCATTTTGAAATGGGTGCTGGTGGAAATCGAGGCCGGAATCGAACCCTAATATCTCGTCATCATAAGGCATAATGGCGCATGTAAGTTGTTGTTAATGGAGGCTGCCGAGGCGGCCAGGCCGCTCATTAAAATATGTAAATTGTGAAAGGCTTTATACTTCGGATTGCTGCCCCGCTAGCTCGGCTACTGGAGGTTGTTTGTGGCTACAAATCAATAAAGGCATAAAAATTATCAGTGGCTATATTGATTGAAAATGAATGACGATGACGGAGAGTTTTGCTTACCGATTTCGAGACAACTAAATGAGTCGATCGGATTGCTTAACAAATTACAAAGCGCTTTGCTGATAGCGAAAATTATCTCGATCGAAAGTCAACGAGCGATAGAAACGTTGCCAACAAAGAAAACCAGAAGTAATGCGGAAGAATCATTAAACACAAAGATCTCCAAACATCACATTGACCAGTGCCATTTAAGTCTGATAGGCAACAAATTGCTTGGATAATGTCAATTTTCAAATAATTATCTAGGAAATCAGATTAAACCAGGTTTTCATGATTCACTTGGCAGAATGTCAAAAAACATTTAAAAATTCATTTTAATGCTGCATATTGCGAGTCACGTGGTCTGATCGCGATCAATGGCGGCTCTCTTGCATGCAGCCGCAGGACAGTATAACGCAAAATATGCGAATGAAATTAGATTAGAATAATGGGTAATAATAAAAGGGATCCTCTAAAAAAAGGCTATTTCATGTAGGTTGATATTTTTAGGCATAAAAAATATTTGCATAGAAAAAAAAATGTTCACAAATTTTAAGCTGTCATCTTGACACGAAGGCGGATATATAAATCGGCAGCAAAAATATTGGACTTCAAGTCTTATCGAAACTATTTTGTAGTTATAATATATTTACTTAATCGAATTCCCGCGCTACAACTTTAGCCACGTCCGCTAAAACCCCAGCCTTCTTGTATCGAAAGTAGACGACGTTTATTTGCAAATAACTAATGCAAACTACTTGTAGACTAAAAAGCAGCTTTGTATTATATATTATATTCTGTTTATTTAGCCTCATTAGTAATAAATACACCAATCCCACGATTCGTCTAAAATCGATAAAATGAATATTTCGATAATAATGAACGATTTGCAGCATGGATGATTTACCATCCCCATTCAATAGCGCTGTTAGTCTGAGCAGATTTAATTCACCAGATTAACGGCGACGTCTTCAGTGGCGCTGTAGGGACATTGCAGCTGCATACCAACGGATCGCTTCTTGCGCGTGCACTGTTGCCGGTTGGGTAGTGATGCGCAGGAGGCGAGAGTTGTCTGTTAGCCTTGGCTGCGGGAGGATGTCCTTCTCGCAGCCAAATATCTTTCTCGCATTTAATAAATAGTTATTTAGAAAAAAAAGTCTTTCTATCCAACGCCTGTTTATCACACATGAACACCTACCTCACTGTCTATCACACATGAGAGCGCCTCTGCTCCTTTGTAACATTGGTGTCAGAAGTGGGATGGCCGACGAAAGGATTTTTAAAATGTAGAATTTGAATATTAGTACATAAAGCTATTGGATAATAATTCTTCGTTTTTATCCAGTGCTTATATTTGATTTATATGAATAATATACTTACAGAATATGAATGTTTGTAATATAGTTTAAATCACTTATAAACGACATACAAACATACAGACATACATAGATTATTGCTTAATTTTAACGAGCAAAATGAGCTTTTTCAGTTATTCTCAGTCTTAAAATGTTAAAATACACAAACATGAAGATATTTATTGACATTTTTAGAATATATAAAAAGTTAAAATGGAAAAAAAATCATAAAATAATAATAAAGAAATAAAAATTAAATTATACAAGTTGGTAAAGTGAAAGGGGTAAAAAAAGCTGTTCTCTGGTTGACACGATTTCAACCCTTTTATTCATTTAAAATTTAAAAAATATTTTTAACTAGTAGACTTTTAAAAATAAAATTTAGCCTTATTTTTAACGGTTTTAATTTTTTAAAAAAATAGTTAAAAATAAGATTTTGACATAAATCTGGTAAGAACAATATAAGGCTAAATATAAACGATTCGTACTAAATTTGCAGAAAATCAATAAATTACAAAATCCTTTTATCAAGACACAAGATCAATCCATTTCTCCATCGGATTGTAATATGGTGTATGATCATTTCAAATGTAAATAGCAGTGGCTGTTTCGAAAGGATTCACCCATTCCAACCCCTAAACCCAGCTTAACCTGAGAAAGGTAATTTTGTATGCTTGGTGGGATATGCAAGGAATCATCCACATTGAACCATCCAAGCTGAATGAATCAGTGGAATTGTATTGTAGTTAATTAGAAACTCAAATAAAATCGCCTAAGATTGATCAATATTAAAGGAGTTATATTTCGTCATGACAATGTCCAGGGATTAAATTGGAATGTTTCATTGTATCCCGAATTATTGGTTTTAATGCAAAACCACATAATTTATAAATAAAGTATCGAAAGCTTGGATTATTTTTTGGTACCCTTTTCAGATATGAAGCAGCTTCTGTATTACGTTTTTATGTTTTCTACGATTCTCGACAGGAAAATATATCATTTTATGGATACATTTTGACATTGATGCTTCGACATGATGTTCCATTATATAATAAGTCCTCGTCGAGGGCACAAAACCGATTAAAAATGCACGTTTCTAATGGCGGTTTTACGAATGCGACCATTGTCATTAGGAGCAATAAACCTTATGTTTTATAGTCTTATTGTAGTCCGGCAACTACATTCGAGTTTCTTGCTCTGCATTTAGTAAGCCTCCTGACGTGGAAGTATGATGCTGTCCATACGTGCATTTATTGAACTGATTACAAATTATGACGGGCATCCAGCGTGCACACAAATCTGCATGCATCCATTATGGCGCGATTTGCATACAACGAAACGTGCTCTTTGTCCGACTCCCAGACTTTAGATCACCCGCCGAAGACCCAAGATTTATACATTCATTATATTTAATGCCAAATTATTAATTATCCCATGAATACATTTCGGCTTCATTAGCGAATTAAAAGTTGGAAATTCGCCCGGAGACGACGCTCCTGGACCCGGCGCGGAGGGGACTCATGACTTTTAATGGGGGGGCCCCTCCGAAAGAAGAATATCAAAAATTTAATAATGTCTGCGAATTATTCTACTGATTTGCATAATTCATGAAACAAATATTTTCAGCTTTTATAATGTCAGTTTTCCCTTTTTCTGGCTGCGGTCGGGACTCTTTCTTACTATTCCTTTTGTCCAATTTAAAAGCACCCACCTGTCAGACGCACAAAATCAGTCCATCTCAGACAAAATTCAGCATATGCAATTTTTTATTCATGTCCTTTCATTACATCCCAAACATATTTTTAAACCGACGTCTTAAAATATTATACGAGACACACCAGATCAACTGTTACCGATTTATATCACCGAATAAATGCTCCAAATGGGGTTGTTCATAAATTCAGATACGGTGAATATAAATATGAAATTGTTTACATAAAAAGATCTCAAGATTATGTCTAAATTATGACCTGAGCTAGTCTTTGCTTTTTCTTAGACACTCACTGCTCAAACAATTAATCAAACACATTCAAAACGGCTCGATTGTGAATATATTCTCATTTTAGTAGATCATTAATAATTAAAAAAAAACTACATGTGTGTGCCAGATTCACTTCTTCATTGTTGGCAAATATTTGATCAGCGAACCATTTTTTTAAGCTTGGAAAAAGAAGATAATCCCAAGGGGTTAAATCTGGCAAATAGGATACACGAGGAAGCAGTTCGAATTTTAACTCATTGATTTTGGCCACCAGGATAACTCAAACGTTGAAATTAGTTTGCGTAATACTCGCCGTTGATTATATTTCTTTTTTGAAGATATTCAATGAAAGCTATTCCACGCACATCCCAAAAAAAGCCTACAGAATGTTTTCGCCATCATTGGAACAGATTCTTCCATTTCAGTGCACTGTTTTATGGACGCAGACAAGTTCGGGCGACATAGCGTCCGATTGCATGGCGCTCATTCGTCGTGTCAACGGTCTGAGAAGCGGACCGGTTGAACACACTGACCATGTGACCATTCCATTTTGTTTTAGGACTTTTGCGGCATTTTTGGTTATAAATGCGTATTCGGAGCCCTTCCAGCGGCTAATTTACATAGGTGGTTTGCGCCAAATGAAGTCGCGAGTGAGACTAAACTTCCTTTCTCATCTACCCATAAAATCTATATATTTATTTTATCTATTATAGTTTTAATTTGGGTAATTTTGTTGAGCGGGCTGGCATGGATCCGAATAGCTGGACCAATAAACAGCTCTATTCAATGGAGAGTCCCCATGTTTCTTTGTCTCTGGTGTAGTGATGGACCCATGTTTCATCCATGGTTACGAATGAAACATGGTTCCAGTGGCCATAAAGCTTGTATGCGCTCAATCGGTCCGCTTTTCAGACCGTTGATATAACGAATGATCGATGACATACTTGAATATAACGTAAGTAGTTTACGTTAAGTTGTTAAATAATCGTCGTCTACTTTTGATACAAGATGTCTAGGGTTTTGGTAGACGTGGCTAAAGTTATAGCGCGGGGACTTGATTGAAGTATTGCAACTTTCAAAGCATTGCATTATTAAGTGCATATAGTATTTATTATAAGCAGCTACAATATATTTCAATAATATGAGATGTTATGAGCCATTGATGGCAATTTCATTCATAGGTTTTATGTTTGTAACATTTTCGGCTGTATTTTTATGCCACATTAATTAAGCGTGACGTCGTTCAAAATATTCAAATTTTTCCATGTCATTTAAAAAAAGTTCGGAACATCCTTAGGAGGACTAATGAGTGTAGTAAGCATGTTACGAAAGTATGTAATATAATGAGGGTAACATTTTAAAATTGTAAGCCGTATCAGCTCATTAGCTTCCAGAGAGCGCCCCTCAAACTTTTCAGGGATTATTTTTTTATATCGCTATCGAATAATTACAGTAGGGTCGTAATGAGTTGTTCAACCCTGATTTGGTGACCGGTTTGCCAAAGCCCGCTTACGCTTTGAGGCGGACAAAGCTCAGACTTGTTGGCTGTCATGAAAAGTGTTTTGATTTGACTTTACGATGACCGCCTTGTTTGTAGAAAATATGCACATAAACCATAATGAAGGCCGTAAATTAGAAGCGGGTGCTTTTATTAGATGTGAAAATGTTTACTTCTCCTTAAGGTGCCAAATCCAGCATAGGATTTAGGCAATCTCCATATGCGACTTTGCTAGCGAAAAAATTCTTCAAGTGGTGGTTTCCCATTGTTTCTACTATGCGTATGTTAAACCAGGATATTTAGTAGTGAAATTATTATTCTTATAGTTAGAAGTTCAATCACTCATTGGTGACCCTACATGACATTATTAACACTTAGTTTACCGCACCCGTTAGTTTGACGGAATTTTAATTTCATGAGCAAAATTAAAAATAGTCGTAATTTATTTTATTTTTTAAATTTCAATTGATCAATAATAAATTCATTCAAAAGCTCGATACAGATTTACACAATGTCCAGATCCAAGAAATCAAAATACACTCGGATTAAAGTGACCAATGGATGTCTCAATGGTATGAATACTTCTGACACCACAGTTTTGTTGATGCTATGAAATTATTTTTCGACAATCTGAATTTAAGCCGGAACTTTCACTTGCCTGCAAAATGCCTGCATTGTCCGATTGGGTAGATTACTGGATTGCAGCGGTTCGAGTGAGAAGTTTCGGTGTTATCTCAGCAAGCAGGACAAATCACCCTGTATGAGCACCCTGTATAAAGGTGAGTCGTGATAGTCCGAGTGCATATTTCGACATAAGAGATAGCCGGACACGCCTTTAATTTTAATTATATTTTATCTGGCGTGGCCGGTGATTAGCCGTTGAACGGCTACTGCTGCTGGCCCTCGCGGCCTGCGGCCCATAACTCTGTCTTGGCCGAAGATTAAAATATGGACCTTGCTTACCACAATGCCACGGTAGCACAGCATCAGCATAAATAACGATCCATCACGCCCGTACTGTACCGCCACTGTATTTCTTTTCGCATCGGCATTTAGCGCACGCGTAATTATTTTTGAGCCACGCTGTAGGTGCGTGGGATTGTAATTGATGTTTCGCGGCAGCCCGTGGAAGAAGGGTTAAAGCGCTTTTATCTTCGCCGATAATCTCCAAAGGGCGATTGCCACTTTGTTGACAAGTCTGAAGACTGAAAGGCTCTTTTGTCGCTTCCGTCTGTTAATGTTGGCGTCACGAATGTGGACAATCGATCAGCTCGATCCACCGATATGTCTAATTATTGTGACAATCTTAATTACGGTCATACCTCGTATTTACATCCACAATGAGGATGTATCCTTATTTACTGACTATACGAAGTAGGCATACAACGTTGATAATAACAGGTTCGAGATGATCAAAATTCACAAGTTAATTTTTGTATTCAGTCTTTCATATAATTCGACATCTTCTCATTCGTCTTAACACAGTTTAAGCGGGTGAAATTGCGCACTGCATAAGAAAATATATTCTCAAGTTAAATACGTAATTCATGGGTCGCACACACACGAAACAGTATTTGGGTGATTTTTTTTGTTATCGTTTCATGAAGTATATATTTTATCCCGATAATGATGCTCGATTCGATGTTTTTAACAGAAACTACCCCTGTGAAGAATTTGAACCAATATGACACCAAATTTTATCGCATTACAGCTCTAATCGCGAAAGAGCAATTACTAATCGTCCCGTATAAAATGTGTTAATTTATATTTCTACTTTCCCCTTTAGTAGAACATTATATTTTAATGACTATTTTTATGTTTTAAATTTAACAAGTTCTTCTAAACATATTTCTTTATTAATACGCTAGCCACAGTTTGATTTTCACTAATTATACCACAACAAACTATATGAAATTTATTATGTTGGCTTATTGAAGAGTTATGATATTTCAGAAAGATCAAGTTTTTTGTCAAAATTATTCAATTATTACCAGTATTTATTGGGTTAAAGTCTCATGGGTATGGAGGTTGAGACGTGGATCTGTCATTACACCCTAAAATTCAAAAGGCAATCTAAAAAGAGGTAGTGGGAGCACTCGACGACCTCTCCACCGGAAGAATTTACTGTGACTGAACAAAATGGCCGACAAACACGCGGGACCAAACAAACTGACCATTAGAATCCCCTCTATACACATGGTGCGCCAACTTCGAAACAAAAAAATCCTTCGGCCTCAGGAAATTTTGAATTACCATTATCTTCTTTAGCAGAAATTGAAAGATTGCTTTTAAAGGGTTAAATAGCTGGATATCAAAATTTTTGTCCATTGAAAATATCACAAAATTGTAAGACAGATATTGTTGTAGTAGAGTATTTTACCTATAGAGACCTGTAGGTAGTCCTACAGGTCTCTATTTACTTATAACTTCATCTTAGTGTGCCATAACCGAACCATCAGACGTAGGCGATCTCCTTGGCGAATTTTACTAGGGAAAGGATTTAATGTGGTGGTTTCCCGCTGCTTTCCACACCTTATTATCTTTAATCTTTCAAGAGTAAGGTTAGCATCTATAGCAATGGATATTTGGACACCATTTTAGGAATTAACTATATACATTAAACCTGTGTGAGTGATTGTAAAAAAATAATATATCATGTAAATAAATATGAATATTCTTTGAAATGTAGCATCTTCAGATTATTTTAATTGAAATACATTGAAATGATTTATGATCCATATAAATCAATTTATGACGCTGTTCATAATCGTTTGTTATTGTAAATATAGTGTTACTTTAACGATTAAAATCATTGAGTAACATTTTTCAATAAGCCAGTACCAACTTTATGCGCAAAGAATGTGTTATGATCCAATGAAATTCGAGCGTGCGGCTCAGGCCTATAGGAAGCACAATACCCGTTTCCCAGGTGTTAAACAGTACATTTTAATTAGTAAAAATATGTTGCAAAAGAGCATTTTTCCCCAGCCGAAGAACTGATTTTATCACGTGCTAAAATATTTATTACGCCGTCGTATACAGTAACAGCAGGGTGCGTGCTCCAAAGCGCTCATTTCTAACATAATTTACAAGCATTTTACCGGCAAAACTTGACACAAATATCGTATAATTACTGTAAACATGCTACTTAACGCTACTGCTATATTCTCGACCGATGAATTATTCATTCCGTATGCGTAATACAAAAATCCCCATAATTCAATACTAGTTTAGCTCAAAAAAATTATCCGAGCGGAGTGTATAATACTCACTATCTTGTGTTCAGATCGACGCTTCATTTTGTTACATTTGTGGAGTTCCCATGGTTTTCATCGCGGAAAGAATTATCACTTCCACGCTTCAACTTATGGCTACTAAGTCATGTAAATGCGTTTAATAATTTAAGGTTATAATTAGCTGTCAGATTTGAATTTTGACGTTTGTTGTCTAAATCAATAAAACAAAAAAACTAACATGGGAGTGATGGTGATACGTTATTAAAATTTAAACGTCATGCTTCCCACATACGATGCATAATTCAAAGAACATTTTATTTGGTCTTGGATCACGTCATTAATGTTTTTAATGTTCGTAGAAATTTTGCAATTGTTGATTTTATCAACGGCATTATTGATATAAACGTTTCGTTTTGTCTAACGTAAATTGTAAACTCCGCTTTTGTAACGATGAATAATCCGTTTCATCAACACAGGGGCTCTCAACGCCGCATTTAATACGTCGCTTTTAAATGTCGCTTTATTTTGCTACCGTTTACTGTCCGCCGCCGAATCGCATTAGGACCAAAACTTCGCGTCCGTCGGCGATTTTGACGTTTGAAATGTCAAAACCAAAACGACTTGCGTATAAATCATCCGAGCGATCCATAAAATATGCTCAGATACATTTTTCGACATTGCATTGGCGCCGATTAAAATTCAATCGGTCGCATTTAAGATTGAATTAATAAATCTGACGTTTATGATTAAAGGTTATGTTTGAATTCTGCGCGCGTATCGAGTGAAGTTGGTCGCAATTACGCTCCGCAGCCTGTTTAAATTCAATCAGGAATGCACTGATCACGCTAAACAATATTTATGAAACTATTAATATTTGTCAATAAATATGCCATCAATTCAATTTATAACCGTCATTATATATATATATATATATTAGGAGGACCCGAAAGTATTCGATTATTTAATTAAAAAATGTTCAAATTTATTAACTCTTTCGCGACGGGACGAATTCGTAAATAAACGGAAAAAAGGCTGAAGTTCATTAAAATGCTATAATTTTAAAATTAACGAGTATTTTAAAAAATAATTTGGCAAAAATGTGTAGAATAGTTTACCATATAACATTTTGTTAATTTTGCTTGGAAATTCTATGTTGTTTTCAATCTTTTACACGTATGAACATAAAATATACTATGTCCATTGTGAATGTCAATGTGTTTTTTTGTAGCGTTAGTGACACGTTTTTTTTAGATATTCAAAATATTATTTTGGTACATATAAAAAAATATATACAGCATTATAAAATATATTTGATTCAATTCGTTCATCCCTTAAGATTCTATTGCCACCTCTCCATAAACATCATTGAGTGTTTTACCAGCTTTTGTGGCATTCCAACCCAAATAAAGATGTTTCCTTTACTTTGTCTTGATACAAACTGAGGACACAAAATATACGAATACTTTCAGGTCTCCTTAATATGTTATATTATTTGAATTTATGCTTATTTTAAATAGAAAAAAAATGGTTTAGGACGATCTTGTGACAATCATGAAAACGCTGATTATATCCCCTTTTTATCGTTATTAAAGTTATGCATCATACTGTTAGCTTTCAGCTGGGATTGACCTAAATCTCTGTTAAACCGATTTATCATATTAGGTCAATTTTTATTATTATGTTCATATAATTATAGCGTTGTTATGGAGCTGCTCGCATTATTTATCACGCCGAACAATTTAATTGGGTTACCAGGTTTATGTCAGTTAAATGGGTCATCTTATAATCTCGATGTATTATATTTACAGCATTTTAAAAGACTGCCATTAATACGAGAATTCGACGACGGTTGGTGTTGGGATTTGATTATATTTTCATGTATGGGAAGGCGAAAGTGATCGCACGAAGACCACGTTTGGGTCGAGTTGGTCTCCAATGGATGCAAAAACCTTCTGGGAGGTCTTCGGCGGAACCTCCTCGTCCAATTAGCAGGTAACGGCAGCTGGTCTGCCCTACCACAAGACCTGAAGAAGTGAACATCCGATTGGACGATAAGTTATTCACAGGACGCCGTGACGATAATAATGCAACTCGCGTTGTTCTAGACTTGTCCCTTATTATGAAAATCCTTTTATTCCATTAGCATAATCAGCGCTTTGTCATATAAATTGTTGTGAATTCAATGAATTCCGTTCGACTGTGGCTAATTAAGAGTTGATTGCTTTATATTTTGCTTGCTGTGCTGCATTGCTGACCCATGACTAAGACTTCAATTATTTCAAGTTATTATAAAATAACTATTCTTCAACTTAATGTCAGATTCAACTATACAATTGGATCTATTAACAATTCAATTTTAGGAAAATATATTTATTTTTGCATATTTTCATAGTTTAGATAACTAAGCCGGTCCCATCAGAATGAAATCATTAAAACGCGTTTGTCTTCAACTACTTTTTTCAACACGGTTGACATGATACCTCAAGTTTTAATTATTTGATTTATTTTAAATTTAATATAAATTTTTTTTATATAATTTTCTATCGTTCCTACCAGATTTATATTAAAAATTTAATTTTAACTATTTAAAAAAAATAAAACTATGAAAAAATAAGGCCAAAAAATGATTTGTTTGTAAACAGTTACCATTTTACGAAGATAATCCTCTGAGGTAGAAACTATAGCGAAATTTTTACTTATTAAAATTACTTTTATTATGTGATTTAACAGCTTGAGTGCAAGGCGGCGTTTTATCATTATGGAGATATTTTCACCAAAAGTGCGGCGTGACGATATATAGACGTTGAACTTCAGTCATAAATTGTGTGTATGACGCGGCAAAATGTTTAACTTTGTGTTTGCATATATTTTATTTTGTATGTAATATAATAGTTTCGCATAACATATCACTCAATAAGTTAGTAGGATTTTTTTTTCAATTGAATATTTTTTCTTCATTATTTGGTGTTGGTTTTTTTCACAATTCTTTAAAAAAAATGTGCGAAATTTGGTATGGAAAAATATATGCTAAATATAAAAGTTCAACACAAAATCCACTGGAACAACATTAAGAAATTAATATCTCAAACGACATAGGACATGAGACATAGGATCGGAAAGAGTTAAGAATGTTTCTGCGTTTGTATACGTTTTCTAATTCCATCAATTATCCTCCATCACTTCCTTGATGTCTCGTTTTCTCAAACACATCAAAAATATTCTCAACGACTTTGATTAAAATAGCAATGCATAAACATCTATCTATTTTTCCTTTTTGCTCGACTTCATTGTTTCAAATATACATATGGTGTTTTATCCGATTTCCTGGTATTTACTATTAGATTCATGTACAGTCATGGCAATAGGTTCTTACGAAGACTCAAATTTCACTAAGAATTACATTGTAACATATTAAATTGGCACGTTAGCATCTTTTTACGTTGAGTACTTTATTTATTGTTTTATGTTTTTCCTCAAACAAAAATCACGCTTGAAATTTATGGCATATACATTGTATTTCTCCACCGGCATAAATATAATAAACGTTCAATTTTAGTTATAATAATTATGGATGTGAAGTATGAGATGTGGCTATTAAATAACGAGACTGCGTCTTCTTAGATAATTGATTTGATCTCGGGAGAATATAAGCAAAAGTTGCAAATTTCATTCAAATTCAAATATTATTTTGAAAATATGCCAGGTAACATTAAACATCGAGTGTTTCGTCATTCAGTCTGGATCTGATTTTGGTAGCCAGGCAACTTGCTGCTGAAAATGCACGCTCAGCCTCCACACTCGTTGGAGGTATCGTCATCACATATTTAAAAGCTAGTTCGATTTGATAACCGCGTGAGCCCCCATTTTCGTATAACACCATTAATGTGACTGATAAAATTCCTATCTGCTGAGACACGGACTAAAGTTCGCAAAATTCCCGATTTCCCGACAAATTATTTTTTTCTGTCGCTGCAGATGAATACTTATATACTATAATACTTTGATGTGATTTGCAATTATATTACGGAGAAATACAAAAATTCTGAACTCCGTATCTATTATATTTCATATCGAAATTCCCATTATTAGAGTCGAGGTGTAGTAAATACATCACCGGTAGGGAAAGATTAATATAAAAATTTGAAAAAACATGTATGTACTGTATATATGTATACATAGATTAGACAGTTACTGCACCTAGGCGTCGCCTAAGCTCGCCAATTAGTAGTTATGCCACTGTTTCCAAGCGTCCAAATTTCGGTGGGAATGTCTCGATTTAGTAGCCTTCATCGTGAGTTCATAGAAAAATTATGTAGATATTCATGGAGAGTACCTTGAAGAATATTATTATATTGTATCGGTATTGTCGATAAATCTTTTTAAAAAAATATATATTTCATGACTTTTGGGATATCAGTCTTTGATTAGTTTGAAAATATTTATTTGAACCTTAAACATAATCTTTAGGTCGTTCTCATAGTCAAATGTACAGATAAATAGCTATAGTGTCAATCAATAAAGGGATCTAAAAGATTAGCTTATTTTGGTATTGTCAACATGTTTGAAAGCATCTAAGAGATTGAAAAAAAATGGATATGAATTAATTTCAGTGTAATTAAATTGAATATATTCGAATTTGGAATAAAATGGGACACATAAGCAGAAACAATTGTTTTCGCAAATTCAACATCGCTGCACTCGTGTGCATGTGGGAACCTTTATGAGCCTTTCAAGTCGATGCAAATTTATGTCAGTCCGGTGCATGATTTATGCATTTCGCTCAGATAGCTGTCCAGCTCCTTCAGTTAATTGTTAATAATAAGCCCTAGGGCTTTGCCGTGTTTTAAGGCCTATTTGTTATAAAATATATGTAATGAGCGCGAATAAAATACAAAAAAGCGACGTGTCGCAATAACGAGGCTGCGAATTGTGTTAATGTATAATTATGGGCAATTATTACGATGGCGGTCGAGAATGGGTTTTTGTGATTAAATAATTATAAATATGCGTTCGAGCCATCAATGATATCACATCTGGAGAACCATAGTAATTATTTTTAATTTTTGCAGATGTAAAAAAATCAAAAATGTTTTTAAAATGCATTAATACGAAGATATATGAGACTTAATTGTAAAATTGGGGGATTTTTTGTAAAATCGCAGTAATTTTTTTAATTCAGCCAAATCCACGAGAACAAATGTTACCAAATAAATTCCATTGTATAGCTTCTATGTTTTCGATCAAATACCAATTCATTATGATATGAAGGAATCCATTGTAATTTCAAAAATTAAAACCGATATTTACAATGGAATTCAAACTCAATAATATGATTGTATTATTTTTGACTGGTAAATGTCGATCGGTTTTTATTCGCCAATTCAAGTTTATGAATTTATATCAAAACATTTTTATGCCTTGAACTAAAATCAGATCAAAGTGTTTATTTTATCTCCATTTTTGCATTAAAAATATCCCCAAAGGAGGTTTTTTCATCAACAACTGGCATCATTTTGTTACTTTTGAATAGGAATTATCAATTGAAGTTCGAGATATAGCGACACTTATACAGATTAATAATTATTTTGTTTTTTTTTTTGTTTCAGATAAGTCTGAATGAAAAACAGGACGACTCTCTTCTCTAGATATTTTTTTATTCAACACTCGAGAAAGAGAGAGAGATCTAGCTGCGGGAATGACACCTTCCCGCAGCCAAGGCTAACCGATCACTCTTCCGTTTAAAGGAAAATTTCATCAATAATTTGAGTCGATATGAGCCGTGAGTGGATATGAGATAGCAAAGATCTGTACGGGTCATATTTATATTTTTTATCTTTGTGATAAATACATAGATATGCTGTTTTAATCAATTTCAAATACTATACACTAAAAATGAACTTTTTTAGGATCCAAACCGTACAAAATCTTCAGTTGAATTTTCAGTTATTCAGTTAATTTCGGGTTTCGTTTCAGAAAAATAACGGTTTTACTTGTTATCGATTTTCGGTTTCGTTCCAGTTCGATGCCCTGACTATGTACAGGATACCCGTTTTGAATTTTTACATGACTTCCCTATATTAAGTCATAATTTATATCGCAGTGATCCTAGAATATCGCATAATAATCACATGCAAGGGCGTGGCATAGTAGGCGCCCGCCATGGGCGCAACTAAATTTGTAAAATTTAAACAACCCACCTAATCAGTCTTTTTCAGACAACTTCGTTTCATAATGAGAGTTTGTAGTCGTTCTGTAGATATGTTCAGGTATGGCGTCCGATAGCGAGACGCTCATTCGTCATATCAGCAGTCCGAAAAGCGGACCAATTGGGCATACACATAAACAACCAGGCCCGGACCAAATGTTGTTGGCTACTAATAACTTAAAATTTTGTGTAGTTTCCTTTTTCATTTTATCCCGAAAAATACAACGAATATGCATCGATTTGCCTTGTGTTCTGTAGATTTAAACCCAAGATTATTGATGTACAAGTTCAACGGCCACATCACGGGACTGTCTAATAATATATAACTTTTGATATATTTATAATCCATGCATCTTTTTAAATAATAAAATAAACGTGTTTCATTGAAGCATTTGTTTACCTTCAATTTGGAACAGCGAATGACCATAAAAAATGAGGATGCGCCCAGATCATGGTTTGGGTCGCAATGGACGTTGAAGGTTGGCCTCGTTATTAAAATTAATGCATAAATATATCGCAAAACGGTGTCACAATAAATAATCTGTAACGATCATCATCAGATTTAATCGATGACATTTGATCGTCGTGCATTAATAAATTATAATTAATGGAAATTGTGTATTTAATTGGCAATTTAAACTGTTTTCTAAAAGAAAATCTTTTGACTAGTTTAATAATTCGATTATTTTGCTAAGAGAATTCAACATAAGTCATAAGTTTTAATGAGTCCTTCTGCATTATAATACAGTTGTATTAGGGCTGTTAAGCTATTAGTGAGCTGATTTTTTCTTCTTTTTTAATTATATGAAGAATAATTATTAGTTTGTACTTAGATTGAGGAAATTATAATTAAAGAAACCTGTGCTTTTCAATCATAAAAGACAGTTTTTAAATTCTCCTATTGTAGAAAACTTTTCTAAAGAGAAATGTAAAAATGGCACGTATCCTTGGCACTATCAATATACATGCAAATGTTTTGGAAAATACAAAATACAGCTTTATATGTGTGTCTTCAATTTTAATAACAAAGAAACACATTTGGTCAAGATTTTAAGCAGTCACTTTTAGTGCAAATTGTGTTTACAAGTACACCCCGCATGTATGAGCCTACTCTCTATGGATCGTATATGAGTGAATACTCATCAAAGGGTTAAAAATAATCATCTTTATATGTAAAACATTTCTTTAAAGGATTATTAAATGATGATATAAATCAAATATATGAAACAATCGTTGATCAAATAAGATTTAGAGCACATAGATCTATGATTATATTAAATCGGAGGGATGAATTTAGTCATGCTGTCATAAATATCGATCATCGTCCTCGAATCCAGTCGACAAATTCTCAATTCAACGGACGTTTCATAGTCCTTTGCATACTATGATTGCTGTGACAGCAATTATGCCATATTTACATACAAGGAATCAAATCGCCGTTGAACTCATGGCTTTCGACGAGGGTTATCCCATTCGTCCAGATGCATTCTGAATGATGACTGAAACAATCTAATTATTTTTATTCATCCAGCCCTTCGACGGCAATGAAGCTCGATCCTGTCTTCGATAAATTATGCTGCATCGTCAATCGTGAGTGATGAGTTAACTCATAATTCACGATTGAACGTCGTCGGAGCCATTAGGCTGTTAATGTCAGTTCCGCATACGTTTACACAAATACAAGACGAGGCTAAATTGTTATACATTATCTGCATTAGAGCTAAAAATTGCATAAATAAATCTGCTTTGATTGAATTTAGGTCCGATCTAAATAAAGGGTGCGGCGGGGAAACTACCTTATTTAAAAAATTAATAACACAAACAGTATACGAGAAATCAGTTTAATTTGTAAGTTAATGACAAAGAGAGACATTTAAAGATAATCCATTACATGATCATTATTAAACTTACACAACAAAAACATTAAATTTTATTCTTTCAAATGGTTGCCAAGTATTTTTTTTTAGAATAACTGTCGCTTCAGGGGGCGCGATTCAAATAAGGAAGTTTCCCTGCTGCATCCAGTGCATAAACATAGGGTTTCTTTAATAGGGGAAATTTATTCAATTAAATATGACTTAATTTATATTATACCAATCACATAACAATACGTTTTCAATGGTTTTATCCTACGATCTAATACTTAGCCTATCATACAAAGGTCCTTAGCAATCCATCGGTGTACGATCCTCAACCTCAAAAAATATACTAAAATGATACTTATTTAAATTTTGAATATATTTATAATAATATCCACATAAAATTGCAAATTGTACACATTTCTGAATATCGACGAATCTGGATAATATCAGAAAAGTGTTTTTATCGGATGGTTTTTGCGGGCGTTTGGGCGAATTAAAGCAGAAGAATTGCGTTGCAGAGCATAATAAGAGGTTGTATATTAAGGGGTTGTCCAATTTACAAGGTGCAGCACAACCCCCGGGGGTGCAGTCACCATAATTTTATTTTATTTTCTCCCCAAGACGTGCCATTATGCAAAACGTTCCCCGGTGATGTGGTGAGATATATCCGCAGCGCGGGAAGAAAGCCCGGAAAGGAGGCGAGAATAAGGAGAGATCAATATTTCGTTTTTACCATGATCAATACGGAAACATGAGGGATGATGCATCGCCTTTCTCGCACGGAATGGACCTGAAATAATATTAAATTTCAAAATATTGAAATCCAATAGCGTACATGCAGTAGGCATGCCTTAATTCACTTAATACGGTGGTCTATTCAAGAAGAGCTGCATCAGAGTTTAATAGGTCATTTGGCTATTTTCGTTCGTAACCCTAAGTAGGTTACCGAAGGGCTAATTTTAAATAGAGCATAATTGAATTGATGTCACAGTTTATAACTGTTGTATGGTAAAAGCCTCAGACCTTTGATGGTCCTGTGCTGCATTGTATTGTATAAATAGATTACTACATCAGAACTAGGACACGATTAGGTATAGAATACGATCTAAAAATATATGCATTTTAGACAAAAACTTGTTTGTTGTTGAAAATGATCTATTAATACTAATACTTGAAAAAATCCTACGAACTTATTGAGTAATCTGTTATATTGTATATTAGCCACTCGAAAGTATTCGAAATTTTTGAAACCTCGTTGATGTTTGAGTCCAGACTAGGGTTCCCAATCAAATTGTTGAATATATTTGCCCTCTTTTTAATATTCGTAAATTGGAATTATTATAAAAATAAGAGTATTATTCGTTTTTAAGTAATTAGAAAAACTTATTCTAAATAAATCCTATGTTACTATTAATTCCTAGAATTCTGTACTGCTCAATTCTTAGAAAATCAGCGAAATGTTCCGATTCCAAGAGATCCAAACTGCTCATTTTCAAGAAAATCCGCGAACACGAACCCGACAGGAGGTTCGAAATATCGGATATAAGTATAAATGTAACCCCAATTTTGTCTCAAAGAAATCGTACACCTCACCAGCATGTTCATGGCTACTAAATCTGGACGCTTGGAAACAGTGGCGTAGCTATTAATTGGTGAGCTTAGGCGATGGTTAGGGATAGTGACTGTCTAATCCATTTTATGTATACATAGAGTACTTATATATTTTTCAAATTGTTATATTAACCTTTCCCTACCGGTGATGTATTTACTACACCTCGACTCTAATAATGGGAATTTCGATATGAAATATAATAGATACGGGGTTCAGAGTATTTGTATTCCTCCGTAATATAATTACGAATTACACAAAAGTATTAAAGTATATAGGTATTCATCAGCAGCGACAGAAATAAATAATTTGTTGGGAAATCGAGAATTTTTTGAGTTTTACGTCCAACGAGTTTGGAGGCTGAGCGTGCATTTTCAGCAGCAAGTTTCCTGGCTACGAAAATCTCTAAATATCTGTTTTTGAATAGTATTTTTATCTTTTCAAATCCCGAAATCCCGGGATCAAAAATTTGGCTCGGGATTGGATTCCCTATTTGGGACCCCTAGTCCAGACACAGTCACGGAAAAATATTTGGTATTTATTTTTTGGTAGAAATATTATTAAAACTTATTTTTGTCCAACAGATTTTTCTTATTATTTGGGGTAAATCTTCCCACAGTTTTTTTTCAAATTCGGATTGGAATGCCACAAAAGCCATTAAAACACTTAAAGGCGTTTATGGTGAAATGGTAATATCTCGTAGATGCCAATATTGATTCCAAAAATCGGGCAATAGAAGCTTAAGGGATGAATTGAGAACAGGATGACCTTTGAATATTGATAATGATGCAATAAAGAAGATTATCCCTCGAAAATATAAATATCGCCTGTTATGGTTGGCATTTGATATATGGCATATCCCGAAAGTAAGTGTACTAAATTTTTATAAAAAGTGGATTTGAAAAATAAATATAGAATATTATTGATACACTTGTTAACTATTTTTTAAAACATAACTGCTATCTCGTTAAATGCATTTGGTGAGCCATGGCATAAGTTGCTTTATGCCTTCATTGAAGAACTCTCCCGCCAGCTCCTTTCCCCACTTCAGAACCTCTTTCTGCATCTGCTCATCGGTTGAAAATTTAAATCTACCCATGTGTTATTTTGGGGAGGAAAAAATATGATAATCTGAAGGTGTCAAGTCAGCGGAATACGGGGGGTGGTTCAAAACATCCCAACCAAATAAGTTCAAGAGCGCCTTGGTGGCTAAGACCGTGTGAAGGCGAGCGTTGTCGTGTAACAAGCATATTCATCTCGTCAGCATACCCTTATTTTTGTTTAAAATGCTTGGCCAACCCTTAAAAAACAGTCCGTTATTGTCACAGTACACTTACTTTCGGGATATATCTTGATCTATATAACCATTGTTGACTAAAATATTTCATAGGTTCTATAATAAATTGGGTATAATTGAATAATACGCTATCCATTACAATGTTGACAATATAATATAATTTTTGGGATAAAACGGCTATAAAAAAGATGGAAGATCATCATGAAATGATATGTTTGTATATCTGTTCGAAATATTTATTTTCGATTTTAAGCTGAAAGAGATTCTAACTGCGAGACTCCGATGACGATGCGCCATTAGTATATTGATGATCGCCATTAATATTGCAATAAATTTATGCAATTAGCAAGAACCAACCAGAAAATCAACTAGGAATCATTTAAAAGACACATTTAAAAATAAAATTGATTAAATGTGTTTTTGCGAAATGAGCATTGCATTCTGAGACACCACCTATTTGAATATCATATATATAGTAAGTTTGTCGATTATAATAGGATTTATTTTGGGGCTGGTCTGTGTGCACTTATTAAGTGCGTTGAACGCCAACCCTCGACGCCGTTCTTTCTTTCTCGTGTTTTGTCTTCCACAACCTTTGTGTAATGAGCGAACTTTGTTCTCGAAAGTCTAAAGTTTTCGAGCAAAGCCATTTAGCTTTTAATTTTCGTCAATTTCAACAAATTACAACTTTAAATTGATATACAATGTAAAATCAAGGGAGCGGCTAAGGGGCAGCTTATAACGCCCTCGCGCCCCATAAGTTCCTCCCCCGCTTTCTTTCGGATGACCGCAGACGCGATGGCGAAATTTATGCGGCCCGAAATTTATTTGCTCTTACACCGAAAGAAGTTATATATTAATTAAGAGTGTAATGAAATGATAATTTTGTTCTGTATTCGGAATATATATGTAGATTTATGAAAATGGTGGCGCGGCCGGGAGCCGCTTAACGACAAAAATGGACCCCCCCCCTATTAAAAAATGCCATAAACGATATTATAGCTATTTAATCGGATCGCTTGAATTTGTTTGAATCATCATGTTTGAATTTCGATCGATTTTTTTGGGAGTTTTCATCAGAAGCCATCGGTCGATTGGGCTTTTCATGGACTGAACGACGTAATTATTTGAGAAGTCGAATTTAAATGGGACTAGACATAATAAAAGGGTTAATTTCACAAAACCGAACTAGTTAACCCTTAGCCTAGCGCAAGTAACAAGGCGGAAGATAATGAAGACATAGAAGGAAATACGAAAACGCGATGGGGGCACGTGGGGGAGGGCAGATAATGAATTTCCAAGATACGACCGTAAAATTTCCTAATAAATAAAACGGGATGAAAACAAATGAAATTTGCAAGGGCAAAAATAATGATGTCATCTAATAATAATGAACGCAAAAATATCGCTTGTTAAGTGGAGGGTGAAGGATGGCGGATTGCCGGGATAAACGAGTAATGAAATTAATCTTTTGTTTTCGGGTTATCTACGATAAATAATGGCCCAGCGGGTTAATTGCTCACTTGCCTCCAAATAATAAAACCAATCATGTCAGACATTAAAAAGTTCAAGAGACATTTTTATTGACATTGCCCGACAGGCCCATGTCGGCCATACGCGTTTGTATCAACAAGCCATTCCGTTTTTAGCAAATCCAACTGTATGCTCCTCACATTGATGATATATCCACCCCCAAGTGGGATATGTCTGTACAAAAATGCATCCAATCAAATTTGGAGTACCATAAGGCGGCGTTGTGGATATTATATTTTTTGCACAGATCAAAACTGTTTAAAACGCCAATCATAGCATAATTTGTAAGTGTCACAATCATAATGATTTCTCATATGGATTTTGCAATCTGATTATCTTAAATTAGACCTGAGATCGACACAAAATATGGCATACAAAGGCTAATGAAATAAATCAACAAAATACTTAGAGCTATATTCAGATTCATTCTTTGGAAAAAAACGCAAAGAGTTTGTTGTTAAATTAAACAAGCTGTATGCTACAAATACCAATATTGATATCCTTGAAAGATACCAAGCAAAGATCTTGAGGACACAAATG
The DNA here is from genome assembly GCA_008973525.1 of Stenopsyche tienmushanensis. Lineage (NCBI taxonomy): Eukaryota > Metazoa > Arthropoda > Insecta > Trichoptera > Stenopsychidae > Stenopsyche > Stenopsyche tienmushanensis. Next base: position 152,468 of record WACJ01000407.1, on the reverse strand, counting down.
TGTCATGATCCATGGCAAATTATATAAAACGTCAAGAAATATAAATTCCATCATTGAAGGAAGACAAATAGTTCCAAACAGCATTCTGAATTGTTAACGCTTTGATGCTTTTGATAGACAATGAGCAAATGCGGTACCCGCTTAGGACATAGCTTTCTCACGGACAAATATTTATACGCCCGCGCATAAAATCAGCAAATACTTCTTTTCCATTTGTCTCGATGAAAAGTTTTCGAATGAAAATTACAAAAACAAGTGCCACTGAAACCACTGTAACTTATGAACTTAACATCAGATTGTTATGAAATGTTGACACGTATTATTTGAAGGTTGATACTTCCCATAAACCATATGGATTTGTTAATAGTGGTGCCAATTATATGTCATCCTATGAACTTATTGAGTGATGGGTTTTGTTCTAATATGCAAGGAATGACAATTAGTAAATTGTTATTATTAAAAATACTTTATAAATAAGTTTTGGATATAGATATTGTAATATAGTTAAAGTAAGATACATATATACACTTAAACCTTTTTTTGTGCGGTAGATGCGTTCCGCGAAAAATCGCACAAAAAAAGCTATGACTTACATAGAAAAAGTGAAGATGCGTTCCATGGATTTTAAAAACCGCATAACTTTGAAATAGCTATATAAAATATATCCAAAATCGCATAAAAAGGCTAGTGAAAAAACAGAAAAACGATAAGGAAATTAAAAATAGCATTTTTGGACGACTTGCATCATTGGTAAAATTTTAAGGATGTGTAACATCTGGCATCTCAAATGCCAGATATTCACTAGAGAAATACTAATTATTATGTCACTATAGAACCTAACTAAAAAAAAATAAATCATAAAATGGTGACTGTAAAAAAGGACTAAATTGCTTTAAAAAACCGCATAACTTAGAAATCGCACAAAAAGAGTCGCACAAAAAGAGATTAGAGTGTATTATGTATTTGTATAGATACATGTAACGTGAAATAGTGGGACTCGTGACAGTGCATCCACATGATCATTATATATTATATAAAAATATGAAAATACAGTTTTTTTTAAAAGTACTCGCTCTCAATAATAATGTTAATGAAGCCACATATCCAGCACTGAATATTTCGTTATTTAATACCGTAATTGTCAATATTCTTCAATTAAAAAAAACATTTTCCATAATTCAGCAGAGAGATTTGGCACAATCTGAAGTGAAAACTTGTTTGCATACTATTTCGGTAAATATCGAACGACGGTTTAGCGGAGGAATCAAATTAAATTTGAATGCGGACAAGGAGAAGAGTGGAAGAAGAGTCCTGTCCTGTTTCGCCTTAATTTCATATTTCTACCTATTTACTGTGCAGGGGATAAGTCCAATTTATGGAGGAGCAGGCTCCTCCAAATATAGCGATTCTAATATATATTTGCAACTCAATGTATGGTAATCGAGAAAGGGGCACAATAATCTCTCATTATCCTTTTTGGCCCGGCCCTTGGCATATATTAAAAACGACGCAACGAACAAAAAGTCATCCCATTAAAAATCATGACAAAATCTTTAACAACTAGGGACAAACTATCTATTATAGACGCATTCCACCAAGGCATCATTTAAACACGGATCACATATATTGGCGATTCATAAATATGGATCATTCAAGGGTGAAATTTATATTTGGTGGGGGGTTCAAATTTTGACGCCATCGTATATATTTATAAGTTCTTCCCGAAATGTTATATTCGAAGCCCAAGTACGACTCTCCGATACAGTGGCCCCGTCCATAAATATATTTTATATTAATACAATTAGCAAATGTAAATTTAAGGAACTGAGTCTGGGCCGTCGGGGGTGGTTGGCGAGTGGGTGGTGATTCCGGGTTTGGCAGTGGGGGGTAGTGGCGGGAGATCTGGCGAATCAGAACAAAGACCATTTTAAATTTCGAATGGCTTCTGTATTTCATTTTGAAATCAGCTTAATTGTGAATAATTAATTTGTGAATAAATACAGTTTAATTTAGGGGAAAATGGATTTGGAGTGACTGTATACGGAGAGCAGTCGTAAGGACCTGTCAAATATAACCCTATATACACAGTTGATCGCTACTTCAATTATCAGCCTTATAAAACCGTCGTCGGATTTATATAATATATATAAGAAATTATTTATTTAATATGATATTAAGATCATATATTCAATCAACTTATTTGGGTTATATATCATCAATCTGTGTTATTCCATGATATCTCAATATATTATATACCTCTCATCCCTTGATTGACTTTGCCTTTTTTTTAATCAAACCCAAGTATAATAATATCCAGAGCTAAACATGCAATTCAATGAAATATAATTAATCAAAAAACATCTAGTATAGCACATCACTCAATAAGCTCATAGGATTTTTTTGGAAAAAAATTGTAAAAAAATTACCCTAAATAAAGATGGAAAAAGTATAAAATGAAAAATATCCTACGAACTTATTGAGTGATGTGTTAACTTAATGCAAAATATCTTCATCCAAAAGTAGGCGATAATTTTTTCCCTATGATCTGGATTTGAACCCAATTTTTTATAATTGGAGTCCAGGTAAATAACCACTATAACGAATTTCGATTAAATACATATTTAGGTTATCGCTGAATTAATCCAGCCAAAATAATTCAATTTGTGTATATTAATCAGGCAACAAATATGTCGTATTATTTGTTCGTTTATCCCGCCATACGCTCAATATTGACGACATTTCGAAGAGCTCAAAACAAAAAATGATCTTTTTCTGTTTTACTTTTGACAAATTTATAAATTTTTGATAAATATTGGCAATGTGAATAAAATATTGATTCAACAGTTGATAAACATTGATTTAAAATAAGTCTTTATTTAAAATTAACTCATTCCGCTCCGCACACTTGAAAATGCATGTTTCGCACGGCGCTTTTCTAGGTCCGTTCACCCGAATAGTTTTTACTGTAAAATTCAAAAATTTCACGTGCGCCTCATGTGTGCGCTCTGTGATTTTCGTCCTATTTGACACATGTGATTCTCAAATTGTTCCTTTTTTGTGCGACTTTTTTTGTGCGATTCCGAAGTTGTGCGGTTTTTTTAAAGCATTTTTTTAAATTTCATGAAGAGACGTATCGAGATAATGTGTGAAAAATATTATAATCTTGGACTGTGTAAATCATATTGCATCTCCTATCGCTGAATTATGACCACGCCTTTTATTCTGGTTTAAATTTTTGAAAAAATTGATTTCAATTTTTTTGTATTTTTCCAATGTTTCGACGTTTAAAAATATATTCTCCAAAGAAATTTCCAAAATTACAACTACTTACGGAGTTATAGCTATTTTAGTGAGGGGGCAACTTGGCCGGTCCTACCATAATGAAATCTTTTAACGTGTTTTTCTCAAAACTACTTTTTTTTAACACGGTTGACATCATATCTCATGTTTTAATTAATTAATTTACTTCAAACGGGGTATGAATCATTTATATATAACCTTCTATTATTCCTACCAGATTTATGTCAAAATTTATTTTTTAACTAAATTTAAAATTTAACCAATGATGCAAGACGAACTTTAAATGTTATCAAAAATGTTATTTTTTAATTGTCTTTCGTTTTCCTGTTTTTTTATTTACTTTTTTTATGCGATTTTGGATATAGTTTATATAGCTGTTTCAAAGTTATGCGGTTTTTAACATCCATGAAATGCATCTTCACCTTTTCTATGTAAGTCATGGTTTTTTTTGTGCGATTTTTCGCGGAACGCATCTACCGCACAAAAAAGGCTTAAGTGTAATTGAATTATCGCTAACTCCAGGCGACACTTAATGCGAAACATTGCGGTCTGGAATGTATTAAAAAGATTACATACATTGTTGTATCATTTTTTTGGTCAAAAATCCTATTGATCATGAATATATTTTATGCTTTTTGTTTAAATAATGAAATATTTTATTTAGATTGTATAAATAAGATTAGAAAATCTTCTCCCTCCTGTGCAAAACTTCTTGATCTTCGGTGTGAACATTCTGGGTACCCATTTGGCACAGAACTTTTTTTAACCGAGTTTTTCTGACACAATATAATCAGGGAGAGCGCGACTACCTCTCCATTGGTAGAATTTACTGTGACTGAACAAAATGGCCGACAAACATGCGGGACCAAACAAACTGACCGTTAAGATACCCCTACACATCAGGTGCGCCAATTTCAAAATATTTTTTCCAAAGTGGTAAAATAATCAGCAGTTTTTATTGTTGTTGCAAGTCCTTTGACTTTAAAAAATTGCATTTTTTTAAATAAATTATTTTGCAATTTAAAATTAATCCTTTGTAGATGGCATTGCTATTTTTTTTGTATATAAATTGTTCTAAAAATACTTTAACTCTTTGATTTTGATATTAAATATCACGGGGCTCAACAATGAATTCGCTGTACCAATTAGTAAGACAACAAAAAATATTTATTTATGAAATGTCCACTGTGCAACGGAGCGATTTCTTCCTATACAAAATTATGATCAGTGTTTTTAACATTTTTCAGTGCGCAATTTTTTCACGAATTTAATTTTTCATTTTTTTATTGTAGGTACAGCAAAGCGGTAAAATGGAATTGGAAAAATAGCATTGGAAAAAATATCCCACCCCGAAGCCACAAGGTCCTAATGCGCGCTACCCTCGCCGTCCAATCCGCACCCCTATTCTCCAGGGCCGCAGAGCCGCCCCGGCCCGCGGCGACTTTTTCGCGTGTACTGATTTGCATCGAGAAATTATAGAATAGCAATGGAATAAATTGGTAGCTAGGTTTGCAGAAAAAGCTTCGGGGATTTGACGTTCGGACTTACACACACACACAGATAGCTTATGTATCGCGAACGCAAAGGGTTCCAGCGCGAAAGGGTTGACGCCAGGGTTACTCTAAAATTACATTATTTTAATTGCCACAAAACAAATACACAATTTATGCGGAATAAATTTATTGAAACAACAATCGCTAATAAAGAATCGTAGAGGTTTGGAAACGCGAAAGCGCAAAAAATCGCGCATAAATATGTGATTCTTGAACCCTGCGCGCGGACAAACAAAGAATAATATACGTACAAAGGCGGATTTCATAAACTCGCTCCATTTATGCATACACCTTCAACTATTACATACTGTGAGCTTTTAAATTACGCATGTGCATAATCATTTAAAAATTGTGGTTAAACCGGGTTCATATATGATTTTTCCCCGGCTTATTTAGTCCAAATCGGTATTTAATAAAGTAGTCCTTGGCTGGAATCTTATCCGTTTATTAATATTTAAAGCTCGGTCTTTATTAATATACAATACAAACTGTGTACAATATTTTTATTATGCCTATGTTATTCCCGCAAGTGTAAAAAATAAATTAACAAGATTTTATTGCAATCGGATGAACGGTATGGCAGCGCATTGAATACGGACAAACAAACATTGATTTTTATATATTATGCCTATGTCGTTTGCGCAATTATTAGCAATAAGTGGACGAAGTTTTATCGCAATCTGATGAACGGCATGGCAGCGCATTACATACGAACAAACATAGATTATTTTTTTATTTATTGGATTACACAAATGGAGCTTAATCTTTTAGCTAACAATTTCCATTAAATAATATAAAAAAGCAATGCATAAGAAATGAAAGCTTAGAGGTTACTTTTCAATATCAAGTGCATTTATAATATCAAGGGCTTGGATCCAAAAACATGCGTGCACTTGCCTTCCCTCAATGATCAACTATCTCCCTCTCTCCTGTGAGCCGAGTTCAATCATAATATTGCGCACGCATCCTTCTTCCCTGCTGTCTCCGACGCTCCCGCTTCATTTTACCAGACCAATATGCGCCAACATGGTGTATTTATTAAAAGTTTTGAAAAACAAATTCTGTACACTAACAATGGTTGTGCTGATTCAAAAACCTTCGGTAGTGTGCATACAACAATCCCTCAAAGATTCATCGCAATCGGATGAATAGTACAAGAGTGTATATAATACATACATACACACATACAAACAGTCTATTTATTATTATTGTTTTATTACCGTGCGTGATTCTCTTTAGGTGGCTAATGAAGCATTTATTTTATCCTTTTTTTTCGCGATCAGCCCTGATGACTTCGATTTGACCCATTTCCACATTTCTCAAGACGCGCTCCTTAAGATCTCCCGATGGATGTGGGCATTTGCGCCGGGCGATCCTTTCCCCGGTCCTTCGATGGAAATAAATAATATTATGATTTTTCGAAGCCCGTGAAAGCTGTTTGCGGCCAGTCCCATAAATATGTACACCCCGCAAACGCACACATCCGCGGCGTACATACACTCGCGCATGCATACACACAGGGGAACGGGAAAATAAATTAAAAATGGCGGAGCCCAATGGCAATCCTTTGTATTTTTCTGTTGTTTTCTAATTACACAGGGACAGCTGGATGAATTAAATTCGTTTCGTCCATCACGATGCTCAGATATGCGCAGATATATTTCTGTATGGACGGACGTGTGCGGATGTGTGTGTGTGTATGTGCGATCGTTTGTTCTATGTTGCGATTGGGTTCTGCCGTCGAAAATATTCATGATTAAATTATTACATATTTCTTAAAGATAAGACTTTGATATGTTGAGGTTGTCGAATCGCGCAATGAGAGCTTGTATGATCTTTCCAAGAAATTGAAATGCAGAAGTTTGATGTGAACTCGGAAGGTAAGTCAAGTAAATAAATTAATTTCCAAGATAATTTCCACATATTACACTTAAATAACATAGTCGATATGAAGATATTATACTTATTAATGTCGGCCAGCTTTAAATGAGTAACATATCCACATGAATTGCTTTGCAGCGATATCTCATGTATAAAACTGGCCAAATCAAGTGTTACTAAATCACTCCAATGTAGATATAAAACCGTTAATATTAACATGCTTAGTAAATAATAGTATTTATAAATTACAGAAAAATTTCCTCATCAAAAAAATCCCGAGAAAGTCACTGTTTGGTGCGGATTTTGGTTTGTCAACTGTCAACGGGGGGTGCTACATATCGCGATGTTAAGCAGCTTTTTGTGACCTAAATTAGATGATATGAACACTGACAATATGTGGATCCCTCCAAAAGCGCATGCTATGATGGACATTCTGCACGAGCGATTTGAGGACACGGTCATCTCGCGCGGCGGTTTATATGTTTAACAATTTATGCCCTTAAAGTCAAAATAACGATCAACATCCAGCAAATTCAGTCAGATTTATGCGATTAAATCTTCGAAAATTGTATATATCGAATACGTACCATCATGCAAAGTTGCAGCGGATATTTGAACAGAGGTGACTCTCACTCACCACTTGGTTTGATGCAGAAACTCCGCAACTACGAACCGGACTGCATGTTCGGCACTAGTTTGAACTTGACAGTGGTGGCAGAAAGACTTAAGAATAAGATTTATATTCATAAAGGTGTAAAGATATACAAGATGTTTGTGTGTGTAATGATTTTATGTTAGGAATAAGAAATTTATCAAAAGTGCTGTGAAACGTCTCGAGTTGTTAGTTCACCGCGCGAAAAAGGATATCAATTGCAAATGGTTAAAATAAATATAGATACGTTTGAATATATTGTAACGTTGAGGCGGAGTGTCTGGGTGATGGGAATAGACGGGCATCGAATAGAAAGACTCTCTTCACTAAATAACTATTTATTCCACACGAGAGAGAGAGAAAGAGAGGGATCTGGCTGCATGAGGGACGACCTTCCGCAGCCAAGGCTAACCGACGGCTCTCCCGACTCTCGCCTCCTGCGCGTCACTACTCAACCGACAATGGTACACGCTCAAGAAGCGATCGGTCGGTATGCAGGTGCAATGTTCCGCAGGGCCACAAGAGATGGCGTTGTTAAAATAACACATTGCACCTGAAGAGAGATGGAAGATGTCGCTGTTAATAACGTTACTACGTGGGGATGGTAAATCGCCCATGCTACAATATCATGAATTATCCACGCTAAAAAGAACAGTGGATGAAAGGGTATTCCCATTTCAATGCATAAACTCGACTTAATCGCTAAAAAGATGGAAGTGCATCAATGAAAAAGATGCCTAAGTTTTATATATGACAATGCTTGTCTTCATACCGTTGAAAACCAGGAATTTTATCACATTACGGTGACAATGCATCACAGCAGACCCGCGGTAATCCGACAAACGTTTTGTAAGACTGTATCGGATTGTCGGACTATAGAGTACTGCCTTCGACCCCTTGTAGTTCGGAACTTTTTAGATACGCCATTAACACAATTATACCACGGCCATTGATGTTATAAAAAATAAAAATCTGTTATCATCATCAAACGTATTCCATGACGATTTTTGAAGCGTTTTAAACTATCCATTGTTAGCTACAAAGGCTTCATTTTTGTTATCTACTTGTAGAAAAACTTTACTTGGCTATTTTTTTCTGAAGAAAAAATATTAAAAAAATCTTCCTCCACCTCTGGATGTTTAGCTTTTTTGAACGGTTACCACTTACCTGGCCCACAATCAATGGTGGAGACGAATTTTTGAATGTTCTCGTGGTTCTTTTTTGTATCATATTTTAAGGATCGTCTAATGTCGTACTCAATTGCCAATTTTTAAAATCCAAATAACTTTTGTTGTATTTCTTACATTGACGGAACTTTATTGTACATTGTATTTGAATGTCGGACTACAGGGGGCGCCGGATGACATATTTGATATCTGGCTGCCAATGCACACGTGTCTGCAATTCCTACATGTTTTTACATGATATGCTTGCTTTATCGTTATTGTAATGGTTTGCACTACATATTTTTAATATTATTTTCAAAATAAATGCTTAGAAAGGAGCAAAAGTCCCCAATCCAGCGGAAATGGTTTCAAACGCTTCCTCAAGAGAATCGTCCTCGAAACGTGCCATTATTCAATTGTGCCTCTCAATGACATAAGCAAAACAAAGCGGTTTGTGTGCAAATCGTATCGATTTTTTAAAAGCAATTTTTTTACCCGAGGGGAGGAAAAAAAACAGTCGCCGAAACGTCTGTGGTAATGATGCTCGTGTATTGTTATGGGGTGCTTACCACCCCCGCTTCCTGTACTAACGCGCGAGAACAAAAGGGTTAACCGAAAGGATATTGAAACACAAAAAATCTGCGAAAGGCATAATTAAAATATTTAAATTATTGTTTACGTTACGGACGAAAAAAAACGCGCACAAGTCACATACACATGCAGGCCGCTGTTTTACCTACCGCCCTGCTGAAAGCCGGTTTCAACTTTGATTTTTTGCGCTCCAAATCAAATTTATGAATCTCTTTGTTCGAAAATAAATTAAAATAAATATTTGGTCGTTCTAATCACATATTTGCGCATAGTATGGGTGGGGGGGAGGGGGTTGAAAAAATTCAAAATGTCAAAGAAAACATTTTTCAAATACTACGTATCTCGAGACAAAGGCTTAATTATTGAAGGAGGTAAATTAATTTCGAAATAAGAAATCTGATTAAACAGCCGAACATAAAGACATTCGCTTCAAAAAATGAATGCTTTGATTTAAAACAAATAAAATTAAGGCTCAAGATTATGAATGACGGATGAAAGGATAAGTTTTCGCAATGCGAATTGAATATTTGAGGTGGTTATGGTGTTAAAACTTCGTGGAAATTATTTTTTATGAGCTTAATCTGCGTTGTATAAATTATAATGCTTCGAACCGGTACAAAAAAAAAAACGATTTTATAAGTTTTCGGTTTCGTTCCGTTTCGAAGCCCTGATAAATTCATAAATCTTTGCAAAACAATGTGAAAATGCATGGATTGCATAAAGCAATTTCGTTTTTGATAACATATAAGGATCGTAAAAATTAATGGTCTTCCAAAACTTTTTTTAAAAAGGCTCCCACCATCAAAATTATGAATTTAATTGGCCGATGGATAAAAATTGTCGTGTCATCCCGCTACGTTGTAAATTCGCAAAAATGTTTGAAGCCACACATCTGTCACAGATCGAGGAGTGTTGTGCGCCTTGTTTGCCTGATGGAAGGGTACCGGGCTGCACAGATATTTGGGTGGCTATGTGGGCGGAGGGTGGGGTGCTGAGGTACAGGGGTTGTAATAAGGGCGACGAGGGGTGTTCGTACTAAATATTCAGGAAAGCTCTGCATAAATTCATTTAATTAACAAATATATTGGGTAAGCACAATGGAAATGGTTTGTGGTATACTTGTCAGATGTGACGACGCCATTATGGCGGGCGTACGTGTAAAAATATTTACTGATACGCTCGAGACATATCGATGGGGGGCGGATGTGGGAGGATGAATTTTAAATGAAGCATCTAAAATCGGAGCCAAAATTTTGTATGCTCGTCGGAAAATAAAATCAAGATTTTGGTCGACCGTTTTGAATTCGCTCGGCTCTCAAATTGCGCGGCTATACAAAACTAATGTATGTGTAGTGTGTTAAATAAGCTCAATGCTTAGATTAAGAGACCGTCCTGTACTGAGGCGTAGGAAATACGGAGTTGACGTGCGTGTCCTCCGCGTTACACTGGTGTCAGAAACGGCGGGTCATTAAGACGCTGAGTCGTTCTAGATGGGAGGTAGAAAATATGCTGTAGATGCTTATTGTTTAGCTGGGATGCTTTTTAGCTTATAACACATTACAAAATAAGTTCATAGTATTTTTTTTTTTGGAAGAAATTGAGAAAGACAATCCCAAATAAGCTTATTGAGCGATGTATTAATTTTAAGAAATTAGAAGATATTTTAGACAACACTAGTTTACATGTTGCTTTTGTGATGAAAAATTGTGATTTTGGATTTGGGATGTTTTGTTTCAGATTTTCAGCTCATCAAATCTCTCCAATATAATATTTTTGAACAACATCTAATGGCTAAATCCTTTTTGGTTAGTGAGAGTGCATCTGTAGTTCGATCCTTTGAGATTATCCGAATAATATCATGATCTCTTACTGTTCGTATATAGTTCGGGCTCAAATCCAGTTTCGGAAAATGATTTCATCATATCAACAAATTCGAGAGATTTAAAGTATTAATATTTGAAATCGATCATTGATCTATTAAATTTGCAATTTTATCAAACCGCTTAAATAAGATATGGTCAAAATAAATGCACTTTTCACCTCTTCATCCGAATAATCACCCCTTTAAAGGCGAATTCATTCCGAAATACCCCAGTCCTAATTATAATTCTGATGTGCAATTATTGGCATTAAAGTGTATTTTATAGCGCGATCAAATCGACGCAGATGTGTGTATGTATTAGAAACCGATTGGGGGTTGTAAAAAATCACGTAAAAATCTAATTTGTCTTTATTATGAGGGATAATTAATCGAAATTACTTTTTGTGCAGAGGGCGGCTGGTCCGCCATTCCGACACCGTGAGATGAGATTCAGACAGGGTGGCTTTTGGAGTCCCCCAATTTGGGGATAAAAAAAGCATAAAAATCCTATCGGAAGCGGTCCTATCGTCATATTGTAAATCGTAATGAATTGATAATTGGAATACTTTAATGGGGCTCGCGATTGGCTCGCCGGCCATAGGTTGATTACGGCATTTATTGCTCGGAAGACATTTCTTTCGACGTTTTGTACTGTAAATAAATATTACAACGTTACGACGTAATTCAATTTCGATGGGAATAAATAATATATCCGCAAAATAATATGAAATCAATCTCATTTACAAGCAACAGAACCAAATATTCACATTGAAGTCTTTTAGAAGCAGGATTAAACTATTTTTCTAACACTTATTCAAGTGTTTTTGAATAAAATTACAAGCGGAGAGTGATATTCAGCACACGTGGACTTCATAATGTAAAAACGTACACGAGTGTTCTATCGCTATCGCTGGTCAGGTGATAGAATACATCTTACCGCGGCCAAGGCTTTTGGTCGACTCCTACTTATTTATTTCCGTCGCTGCAGATGAATACTTATATATTATAATTCTTTGATGAGATTCATAATTATATTACGGAAGAATACAAACATTCTGAACCCCGTATCTATTATATTTCATATCGATATTCCCATTATTAGAGTCGAGGATGTAGTAAATACATCACCGGTAGGGAAAAGTTAATATAACAATTTAGTTTGAGGGCTTACTAATGGCGACTATAAAGCGATTCTGGGATGCACTTCTTGAGCATCGTCTTGATCTTCGCCTTAGCTCTTGCGAAGAAAGAAAAGAACTGGATTTTGTGTATTTCAGAACACAATTTTCAGTAAAATCAACATGCTCATATAGAATACTTATCGACTTACGAATAACCATTCAAGGAAAGCTGATGTTTTTATTAAAATCATCCGAATTCTCAATAAAAATGGCTCTGAAAACGCTTTTTTCGATACATTCACCTAGGTGACTTTCTGGGCACTGGGTGGAGTTACAGTTTTCGTGACGTTTAAGCTAATTTGCCCTACCATACCTTTATTTTTATTTAAAAAAGAAGTCCTAGTTCTGCACCGGAATGCATATAGCATACAAACTTTCTGCCGAGACACGGACTAAAATTCGCAAAATTCCCGATTTCCCGACAAATTATTTATTTCCGTCGCTGCAGATGAATACTTATATACTATTATATTTTGATGTGATTCATAATTATATTACGGAAGAATACAAAAATTTTGAACCCTGTATCTATTATATTTCATATCGATATTCCCATTATTAGAGTCGAGGTGTAGTAAATACATCACCGGTAGGGAAAGTTTAATATAACAATTTGAAAAACATATATGCACTGTATATACGTATACATAGATTAGACAGTTACTGCCTCTAGGTGTTGCATAAGCTCGCCAATTAGTAGTTACGCCACTGTTTCCAAGCGTCCAAATTTCGGCGGGAATATCTCAATTTAGTAGCCTTCATCGTGCTGGTGAGTTGTATAATTTCTGTCAGATAAAAAATTCAATCCCGATTTTTTCTGGATTACGTTCAGTAATCCAGAAGAGTGAATCGCAACAGAAATATCGTGTCACAATGTCTCATCATAATGGCGCCAATATACGATAAATTCAACTCGTTTTATATAAATAAATTTCCCACACAATAGAGATAAGATATGGTCATGTTATGTTAGACATATTTTAAGTATATTAATTATTTAGAGTTAAGGGATGATTTTATTAAATTCTATATTTATAACAAAACTTTTGCATTGACCCGACGAACATTATTTTCTGAAGGCTTAATTCTTTCGACTGTTATTTTCATTAAAAAATATATTAACTGAGTAAATGTATTTCGACGTCGAGGGGTTCAGATTCGCGCCCGAGAGCCGTAATGTCTCAAAGTTTTCAGCAAAAAGGCGACTCATTGCCTATTTTAAAATTGCGCACCTAATGAAATTATGGCCTGGCAACATCTACATTTTACCTTAATAACGTTTTAAAATTAAATATAACCCTTCTTCAGACTTCCGAGGGCCATTTCGTCTTTGTGCACAGAGTGACGCCGGAACAAGAAAGAATGGAATCCACAATACAAATGCTATTCATGAACGCTGATTTATTATTTTTTTTCAAAAAGTCATTATTTCAAGGGGTAATTACAAGCGACAACGGGAAGCACCAAATATTTTTTGCGGTATCAAATAAGATGAAGTTAGTACTGAGCGGAGCGGATCTACATTGTCTAATTGATAGTTGAATGTGTGTAAAAAAAAATGAACGGGGATGATTTAGCAAGTATTTTGGTGTAGACATTTATTCAAGAATTTTAAGGGTTGATATTTTAGCATTCACCCAAAAGAACACTCAAACGCGTCATTTTGCGTCTTCAATTCCACGACTGTGGGGGTCCGTATTGAATTATCGAAATTGCATTATTTTCCGAAATTATTTACATTAAACCCCGAAAAAAGGGAGAAGATCCGTGGAAAATATGCCTTCTCCCAATTATGGAGTTTAATTAACCCTTTGTTCAGCGCTAAAGGAGCGAGGTGAAATAGAAAAGGAAAAAAGGGGTAAAAATTACGTCTAATAATAGTTAAAAAAAATACACTTGACGAGGGAATCTCTCGATTTCGACCTCCCCCGATTTTTCTCTTCCATTCTGGCACTCAATTCAATTCAACTCAACAAAATAAACTTAATTATATGCTACTTAAATGAGTGTTGGCCCTTATTCCGCACTCAATCTCGACGAGACGCTGATGGCGCAGACCGAGCCAAGTAAGCCCTCGATACGAAGCAATTTAATTTTTTTTTTGTGGAATAAATCCAAAAACATTGATTCAAAAAGTCATACTTTTATGTTTTAATATTTAAATAATTTTTAAAATTAAATTCTCTAAATCATAGGATCTAAGTACCAATTGGGTTAAATTTCAGTTCGACGATAGTGATTAAATGTATATATATTAGGTTATCCTATAAGTTTCTTTCGCAAATGAACACAGATCTAATCATAACCATGGTTGAAGAAAACCAGCGATAAACCAGCTGACAAAATTGGGCTACATCAATTGTTCAGATGAGTGGCTTCCTCATGAACTGACTGACTCAAATAAACTTCAGTGTATTTCAACATGCGATCTTCTTCTCCAACGACATAATAGCCAACCTTTTTTGAAGAGACTTGTCACTGAAGATGAAAGTTGGATACTCTATAAGAATATCTAACTTAAACCCCTTCTGTACAGAAGCTTTAACTGTAGCCAAACCTGGCCTACATCCAAAAAAAGTTTTGCTATGCATTTGGTGGGACTGGAAGGGGGTAGTTTATTATGAGCTACTCCAGCAAGGTGAAACGATCAATTCAACAATATATTGTTTCCAACTAGACAATCTAAAGGACACAATTGCCAGAAAACGGCCAGAATTAGCGAACAGATGAGACGTTGTTTTTCATCACGATAACGCCACGCCTCATCCTCCATACTCTCCGCACATTGCCTCTTTAGATTATTATTTATTTCTTTAAAATTAATTCAAATAATGATATAAAATGCACCTTGATCAATATTTTGCCAACAAACCTGGGAAATTTTGGCAAGAAGGGCATTATGAGGCTTCCGGAGGGATAGAGAAAGGTAATAGAACAGAATAGATCATATATTATTCAATAAATTGTGATGTAATACCAATTATTGTTTATTTTTTCAAAATATGAAAACGAAAGAAACTTATGGGACACCCTAATACATATGAATTCTGAGCGATACCAAGCAATGTTGAGTGTCTTTTTATTATTCAAACTTCTAGGTGTTATATTTGGACAACCCTTTACTAGTTTAACGGTATGCGGAAGGCAGTGGGAAAATGAAAAAAAAACTAATTTAATCGTTATTTTCCTACGTAAATGAATTGAACTGTATATAAGTAAATTATACAGTCAACACTCCTATAGCGTCCACTTCATTTGCGGCGTCTTTTACATAAGCAACTGATAGAATACGCAAGATCAATGCCACTTTATGCGCGTTAGTTACGTATAAATTTTATATGGGAACTTAAATTTCTATAGCGTTTTGTTTATATAGTGTGATCCCTATCTCGACGCTGTAGAAGGGTTAACTGTAGTAAAATTTGTGAAACATTTATGAACGTAATTTGACAAAGCATTGTAATAGTATTAATACAACTTTTTTCTTGTATGCAAAAAGTTTTAGGATTTAACACTTATCACGTGTTGGAATGACATTTTATCTGGAGTATAAGTTCCCTTTTAATTCGCAGGAAGAATTGCTTAAAGGTTTGCTGGATTTGTCTCATTTTGCTCGGTGACCCGTACTGCCCTTGCACATCCAGTGGCGTAACGCACCCCTTCGGGGATAAAACAAGGGCAAAAAAATCCGTGTATTTTTTTTTCATAAATATGGATTAATATTAGGTATATCGAAAAGTCTTTGCCGATTGTTTATCAATGAAAATATTTTTTCATTTTTATTTACAAAATCTTACATAATGTCTGGTGAATAGGTAAGGTTTGGAAATTCTTCCCATTTTAATTCCTTGATTTTTTTAGACGTCTTTTTCGCCTTATGGGGTCGTGTTGCAAAATCACTAAATTGTTCCTGATTAATTCTCAACGTTTTGACTTTCAATTTTTTATTCAATATTTCCAATTGCTAACATCAAATATCTGCGGTTAGTGTTTCGTCAGGTTTCATAAATTCATAATGAATAATTCCTTGAATATCCCATCAAACGCACAAAATAATCTTGCGGGTCGTCAATTCAGGCTTCGGAGTCGAAAATGGATTTTGTCAGCGAAAGTCATTGAAGTTTACGACTTATGTTGTCATAAACAACCCATTTTTCATCCCCAGTTACAATTCGATGCAAAAAAGAATGAACTTTTTGTCTTGGCAACAAAACTTTGCACGTTTTTCGCCGCTCTCTTTTGTTATCTTTGGACCCCTATTAAAATCGGCAAGGACTTATTTAGTATCGTATTTTTCATACGTATCCCATGATATTGTTCGACCACACACATCACAAGCCACCATCGCATTTTGGACCAAATTAGACACCAACACATTTTATTGCGAAAGCGATCACATAATTTTAAATATGAGTTAAATTTCATTCGGTTTGTCACGCTTCATCTCAAATCTCAAAGCATCAATCCGGGGCTTCGAAAGTAAGACGTCATTTTTGGTATTAGATTATGAATGTACTGGCACTGAAATCGAAAGGGTTGCTCCAAAAGCAGGGGTGGCGTAGACCTAGACATAATTACAGGAGAATTGGGCATATAGACAGTGGGTGGGTGGGATGCCGAGGGGATGAGTGGGCGAGGGTGCCAAATTTGATTCGGAGTCAAGAGCACACAGGAAATAATAATAATAATCATAATTACAGCATCAATAGAAATTTTGGATATCAATTGAGTTATGGGGAGGGGGGGCGGAGCGACGGCGAAAGTGCAAGAGTGGAATTTGTAAACTTATTATCCGGCGAGATTTATTACATTATTCACATTTACGGTCAATACTGGGTGGGGGGGAGGAAAGGGTGTGAAAGGTCTTTTGAGGGACCATATGTGTTTTCGTTAGCAGATGAAACTGGTTTAATTCAATCAGAAACTCATCGTTTTAGCAAAAATATTATAAACATGTTGGTTTGCTTAAAATTCACAAATTTGTATTAACGAACATCGCGCACGTAGCCCTTTATAAAATAATTAATATGAAAAAATAACGAATATATCTGGCGTTCTTGAAAAATATTGATAGATATGCGCGCGGAGCGATTGGTTAGTGCGAGCGGTGGCAGAAAAGCATTTTTTTAGCTCCGGGGTAAACTTGATTTTATGCATTGCTTTTTTGCCAATTTGCTAACAGAATTTGTTATCTTAAAGATGAAGATGTTTTTGTGTAATATATAATAAAATACGTAAGCGGCAACTACAGTAGAGACGGTGCGGTAACGTATCTATGATGTGTTCGACAGAGATCCTCTCAGAACAAACTATTCTCTCTCTCTTTCCGACCGACTGCTGCTTGGAGTTTCACTTTCCGTGACGTTAGAGTCAATTTGTCTTACTCTGCCCATAGAAGTTTCATTTCAAAATTCTAAACTCGAAGATCGTCTTTAAATTGTTATGCTTATTTATTGAATTTTATATAAAGCAAAAAAAAATACGTGCATAGGACAGGCTCTCAACAGCGCGTCTAATGAAGCTACACGTCTAAAATTTAATCTACTCTTTTCTAAACATGATCTGGTCCTTGCGTGCTTGTCGGATGGCCACGCTAGCGCACGGGTCCGTTTTTCTACCGGGCCGTGATATTGCTGGATGAATGAATGAGAATAGATGGGCGTCGAATAATAATATTCTCATATCTAAATAACTATTTATTCCATACGAAAGAGAGAGAGAGAGAGAGAGAGATCTGACTGCAAGAAGGACGACCTCCCGTGCCCAAGGCTAACTAACGACTTCTCCAATTCCCGCCTCCTGCGCATCACTACCCAACCGGTAACGGTACACGCGCAAGAAGCGATCCGTCGGTATTCAAGTGCAATGTCTCCGTAGGGCCACAAGAGATGGCGCTGTTAATCTGGCGAATTAAATCTGCTCAGATTAACAGCGCTACTACGCGGGGATAGTAAATCTATAGATAAAGAAAAAAGACACTATGCAAAATATTGAATATTGACACAATATTGATGCGTCCACGTTTCATTCCCTATCACGATAGAGTCCAAAAAAGCTTGTCTTCCTGTGTAAAACTTTACTTTTGTGCTCCGGCATGAGCACTCTGGGCACCTATATCGCTCATAACTTTTTTTAGCCAAGTTTTTCCGACACAATATCACTATGGAGACATCGAGAAATGTCAGGAAATTCTTTCTGAAGGTCGTCAAGTACTACACGACAGCTATTTCGCATTTGTTCTTCAATTTTTTGCACAAGTTCTCAGAAATCATTGATAATCTCCAACTCTTTGTCTAGTCGTGAGTATCAATATGGAATTATTCGATCAACGTGGCGGGAGCGTGCGACTACCTCTCCATCGGAAGAATTTACTGTGACTGAATTAAATGGCCGCCAAATACGCGGGACCCAATAAACTTCAAAACATAGATTTTCTCCCGAACTCAGAAGCCCAGGGAGTATTTTATTGTCTCATCCATCTATTATATTTTAGTTTGCGCTGAATTAAATCATGTTTTAATGCGTTTTAAGTCGTTTATTTTTGGAGTATTTATTTTGAATATGGCCGTAGTTTCAATCTCGTCCCCTATAAGATTAATCGATTGGTAATTAATTAATCGGCGTATATGATTTGTAGGTGCTCTAAGTGCATAATATTGTCGCAGATGTGTACATATGTAACGGTATTACTAGGAAATTCCTGTTATAGCCGGAGATTAAAACAGCGAGAACGGTATTACTTGGGAATTGATTACCTCTTATTATTGCAAAATAAATGTTTTCACTATATTGATATCCGGAGGACGTAAAATCTACAAAAGCTTCAGGTTAAAAGGATTCAGTATCATCATAGTACAGTCGTATGCAGTCCAATGATGAACTTTTCAATTTTCGTTGATGGAAAAATATTACAGAAAATTTACCCCCTTATGCATCATCGTATTGAAGTTGTAGAGCGTTTTAGTAGAATTTAGACATATTCGTTCAATTTTTTGAAAAAAATACCTGATCATATATCGTCTTGATCATCCTATACCTGTTTCAATTAAATAGACGCAATATATTGTAACAACGTATACAATAACACTAATGTTAATGGCAATAGTATTTTGCCGCTTCTAATATTTGCATTTAATACGCCGCGGCATTACAAGAGCTTCGCACAAGAAAGGTCAACAACGGGCATCATAACTTATTTACACGATGTAATTACGAACGAAAAAAAGGCTTAATTACAAGTACATTAATCACCTTAAAACATACGTTTCACAATGAGTTAATTTTTAATTAACTGTCAAAATACGTACGTTAATGGCATAAGTCACATGTGATCGCTGACGGTCATTGCGGGCTTTAATTATCGAATGCATCGAGTTCGTGTGAAATATGGCACGGTTGTTAAGGTTTTGGAGCTAGATCGCATATAATTAGTTTTTAAATTAATTTTCACGCGTGGCTACGCTTTGATATGGTCGCCGGACTCTTAGAGGTTAAGTAACATGTCGCGAACGCGGCGTATGTCTTCAAAAATAATCAATCGACAGCGCTTTGATTAGTTTATTGCCGAAATATAAATCAAATGAGATCTTTATAGTGTTACAAACTTTAACCACGTCCATCGAAGCCTTAGCCACCTTGTATAGAATATAGACGACGTTTATCTAACAATAATTAATATATACTACTTGTAGACAAAAAGTGCAGCTTTGTAGATTTTAATTCAATGCCGGTATGTATAATACAATTATTCAGGTTTATAAAATTGTTATTAATGTCCGCAACGTTGAAAGCTTGGTAGACTTGTAACTTCAAAACACTTTTCTCAAACATTTTGTCATCAATGCAACTGATAAAATTCCTTTGTGCTGAGACACGGACTAAAACTCGCAAAAATCCCGATTTTCCCGACAAATTATTTATTTCCGTCGCTGCAGATGAATAATTATATACTATGATACTTTGATGTGATTCGTAATTATATTACGGAAGAATACAAAAATTCTGAACCCCGTATCTATTATATTTTATATCGATATTCCCATCATTAGAGTTGAGGTGTATTAAATACATCATCGGTAGGGAAAGGTTAATATAACAATTTGAATAACATATATGTACTGTATATATGTATACATAGATTTAGACAGTTACTGCCCCTAGGCGTTGCCTAAGCTCGCCAAATAGTAGTTACGCCACTGCTTCCGAGCGTCCAGATTTCGGTGAAAATGTTTCGATTTAGTAGCCTTCATAGTGCTGGTGTGATGTACGATTGGTGTTAGATAGAAATTTCAATCCCGATTTTTTCGGGATTACGTTTACTAATCCCGGGATTCATGAGCACCTAAAACTCTCCGGGATCCCGGGATCCCTAGATTGGGTATATTGGGTATTAGATATGCACGATTTTGTCATCGATGTACGAGTGTATGATAAGATGCAAGACTCTCCGTCTCCGTCTCCGATTCATTAATGTACGCCCTCAATGTGCGTGAATACTCTTTCTGTATCACTCAAGTCCAAACGCAAATATGCGCGATTACTCATCATCGGGTTGAATTAGAATTTTTACAGTAGATTGTTCTATGTTAATATGACTTTGTTTGTTTTAAGATACCCTTAATGCAAGTTCCCCCTATTTATTTTTGGAACCCTTTGCACTTCATATACAACTGTTATTGAAAATTATAAATTTGAAAGAGTACGTATACAAATATGATATTTATTGATGTACACGAAGATATATAATAGATAAATATAAGGTATTTTTATTGGGTAACAACAACAATAGGCTCGGAAGGGCACCTCTCTTTCCGTCCGCCATGTTCCTAAGTCGGCAAACAAAATTATACAAGCCGGCTCTCTCTCTCGGAATCAAGTACAAAGCAATGGAATTAAAGCGTGGATTACCCTCTTATAGATTCGTTCCTAAACTTTGCTTGTCATTAACTCAAAAGCATTTATAACTAGTACCCGGAGCCAGCCGAACGAACGGGTACAACCACCCAGGGCTGGAGCGGCGCGCCACGCCGACTTAGTATGGGGTACCCACATTAACATAAACCGAATTTGCATATAAATTACATTTTACACCATCTTAATTAAAACATTTTGGCATTATAAATGATCAGCTGGGGGTGGCGGTGGGCCCCGGGGGGCCGGCCGCCCTCCCAGCCCGGGGGGTGGCTGCGTCTATAAGGGGGTCGGCTCGTAACAGTAGATTCCCGTGTATAAATATGTAAAGTTTGGGTCATTAATGTTCAACTTCGCTTTTATTGCTGTAAAGAGCGAATGAGACCGAGAGAGTTGATGCTCAGTTTTTAATATGATTTTGGCCAACGGTTAATGTAATGGCAGAAAAGAATAGTTCGCAGTACTCCGCGTTTAAGCCACTGCGAGTTTTGAGTGCTTCGTTATGAATGGTGCGATTCAAAAGTTCATGGATTGCTAAACGCCGTCGACTTCACTAACATGCCATTTCAATGTGGCGGATTTAATATACAGCGTCCGCCAGACCAAGTGTTACCGGCATCACATCCATCGTTGTTGATTATACTGCGCTCATTTAGCGTTAAGCCTCAATGTATTCTATTGCAAGACACACGAAGCATTCTACTCAAGCTTAAACACAAGAAGAAAGATTCCTGATGAATTCCGAATTGATTATTGTTCAAAAATGTTGTACAGTTAACCCTTCTATAGCGTCGAAGTAGTCGAAGACCACGCTATAAAAAGTTGGGCAACGATACAAAAATTTACGTGTAAAGTATTTTAATCGTTTTTACACCGGTAATCGCAGACACACACTTACAATCCAAAAAGTATGCACCAGGACGTTAAAGTCAATGAATCAGGGGGTGTTGCTGGGAACTTTTCTTTGCTCCACCGTGGCTACTGCAAGTGTTTGCATAAGGGGGCTTAGATAATTCATTGCCAATTCTGGGAGAATATCCACGATTCAGTAGTGTATCAACAAACAATAATATGGAACAGCGAGTGATCATATAAAAGCAACGATCCACCCAGGTCTTGATTATTGCTCACTGTTGATTTAAAAATTTTAAAACACACTAACTATCATATTAATCAAAATAATATTTAAACAAAATATTTTAACGAATAAATGGCATTTTACTTAAGTAACACTTGGTCTGGCGCATTCGTTCAACAGCTGTAACCAATTAATGAAATAATTAAATGTATGTACTTCGGTAGTGTCTAAGAATATTGGGTCAAGGTTTAAATGCAAACTTGTCATCTATTGTTTTTGCGTCCCTGAATAACTCGAGTTACGTCCTGAGTTCGAAATAATTGCCTTACTATACTAATTGTATTTACGTAATTTTCATAAGTAAATATATTCGTGACGTATATTTTTGTTACAGAGGAAAAAAATAGTTTTGATCAATTCAAATATAAATTATGTATTTTTGTCTCGATTTACGCGGTTTTGGGTTTATATGTTACAATAGTTTTTTTAGATCTTGAAAAACTATAATAAATATGATTTACAATTATCAAATACATTGAGTTTGTTCTTGAGCTTGAACTTTAAAAACAAGTCTAAGAGCCCACTCAATCAACAATTGATCTTTTCGCTTTTCAATCGGATTAATTCCTTAAGCAAATTTTGTCTATCCAATTAAGATTTTGAATGTGTCTTCCATAGCTACATTTAAATTTATGGTATCTTTAGATGTAGATGCCCAATCTTATCATCATATTCAAACTTATTCAATAAAATCGATATTTGTGTTCAAATTCTATTAATTTAATCATATTTTAAACAGTAAATCAATACACATTTAGTTTAATTTAATCATATTTAATTGTGTTGTATTGGGTGTGTGTTTATTGACACATTAACAGCGGGAAGCATATTTTAATCTATTTCGCTGTCGATGGTTAACGCCGGCTAAAGTGTATTTACGCGATGATTTTCGACATATTTTTCAAATTAGTTGGCTTATAAGGATTTTAAGATATTTTTTCTAGTATATGTATTTAATTTGCATGTCAAACTATCATGATTTAATGTAAATTATCAACGTGCATGTATAAACTATAAAATATATTAAGGTTTGTATCCTAAAAACAACCCTCAATCTTAACCCAAATAAACATTCGTGGATTATGAAGCAAAAGAGATTATTAAAATGTCTTCTAAAAAGGGTGTTAATGAAAAAAATCTCATCTATTAGCTAACAAAATATCAATAAAACTTAAAAACATATTAACACTTTATAGTCCGGGTGTTCCACCTTAAACTTCACCTAGAGTCCAGGCGAGTTTTGCATAAAACGCATAATATGCCTTTAAAATTATTTATTGCATTAATATATCTATATCAAGTTCGTCTGACATTTTTTCAAGCTAAAGTTACGTCATTCACGCGTTAACGCGGGCACGGACTGTACAGAGTTAACACAATTATGGCGGGCGATTTTTAACTAAAATATGCATAACTTTCGATGTTTTAAACCGACAATATCTGCAGATTACACCCATAGGCACCAAAATACATAAAAAAAATTATACTCATACTTAATTACACTTTTTTTTGTGCGATAGATGCATTCCGTGTAAAATCACACAAAAAAAGCTATGACATTCAAAGAAAAAGAGAAGATGCGTTCCATAGATTTTCAAATCCGCATAACTTTGAAGCAGCTATACAAAATACATCCAAAATCGCACAAAAAAAGTTAATAAAAAAAAATTAAATTTTTGGTAACATTTAAAGGATTATTATTTTAATTACAAACTATAATCGCTGTATGATAATTTTCGTTGGGATTTTCAATATGATTCAAAATCGCTCTTTTCTTCGGAAGAAATAATATACTCAGTGTCAATGTCATAATTTTTCTTCTATTTAGATTTTATCTTTCCAACAATATAAATCATAATTGGTAAAGATGTCAATATAGTCCCTAACTCAAAAAAAAATCACAAAATGGCGACTGTTTAAAAATAAATCAGTCAAGTCATTTTTTGGCCTTATTTTGTTACAGTTTTAATTTTTTTTATACGCAGTTGGAATTTTGGAAATTCCTATGGAGAATATATTTTTTAATGTCAAAACATTGAAAAAATGCAAAAAAAAACGAAATAATTTTTTCAAAATTCTAAACTAGAATAAAAGATTTACATGATTTATAAAGTTCCAAATTATATTTTTTTCCAAATTTCAGTTAGTGTTGATGAGTTATTTCCTATTTTATCAAAAATATCTCGATAAGTACTCTTTATGAAATTAAAAAAAATAAAAAGCTCCGTTAAAAAAGTCGCATAACTTCGAAATTGCACGAAAAAAGTCGCACAAAAAAGTTTTGAGTGTACTTAAATATTCTTAGTGACGAACTCCAAACACATCTCTCAAGATTCGATATTTCTTGAAGGAAAAATGCATTTGAAACGGTCTTCGAGATGTATTTTTCATATCATATGCGTATTTTTCGATATATAACCTCGTGGCAAAATACTTATTATGTACCATCTTGAAATATGTTGATTGTTTTTTTAAAGTTATGGCATTTTATACAAATATACGTTGTTTGTGCGAACGACGCTGAAAGATTGCCTGCATGCGGGGGAACGCGCGCGGAGTTCCCCCGCAGATAATGTGTTAAGCTGATTTCGTTATTGGATTGAACGGTTGCTATATAAATTGATGAATCACGATGTTGCATTAAAAATAAAATGTTTGGTGGTTTTTTTGCCCTTTATTATCTCGTTAGTGCAAGAACCAGTCTTATATTTTTTGGATCTCATTCGGACACGCTCGGACGTGGATGTTAGCACTCAAACGGACCCAACAGTGAAAGTATTAGTGTCAGCTTAAAGTTATTGTATTTTTTTTAGGACCAATTAACCTCTGACTGTCTGATATCGGTAATAAAATTAGTCACGATACAATGTCGGCAATAATTGATTTTTTTGCGGGAAAAAATTTATGCGAAATTCAGTCACACACGCCGAGGTGGAAAGTGCTCATCGGATCTAAGAATATGAAAGTGTTCATTAAATATATTTATGCTTTTTATATAGGCCGGCCTCCATCAAAGACTTGTAAATGGGGAGGACGGAAAATTAGATTGCCAGGCATTTTTAAAACTTTATGATTTGCATTACTTTAACGTATATTTTTATTCGTTAAAAGGGTTGCCATTAAGCAAGGGAAACGAAAGCGGGCGGAAGGGGAGTGAAAGGCTTTTATTTTTATTTTGAGAGAAGGCACCCATTTGCTTTGGATACAACAGTTTATTAAGTGAGGGCACTTTTTTGCTCATCATATCTGCGTAGATTGAAATCGCATAATTTCCAACGGGATGCGAAAAAGCGATCCCGTGTCGATGCGATTGAGGCCGGGGGAGCACACTCCCTTTGTACTCATTGTGACAAAATAATGGCGTACATTTCTTAAAATAACACCTCATTTAGAGTTATGAGTAAAAAGCCTTTCTTATAGCTGTCCGACAAAAGGGGTCTTACAAAGAATGAGTGTAGATAGAGGGCAAGAGACGTGTGGAGAAAGAGGGCTCAAGAGTTAAGAAGGTGGACCCTCGAGGTGCGAGGGGATGCTGAGAGCCCTTAGGCTTTGGCTGTCTTCAGTGGTAGCTTGTATAAGATATTGTTTTACGTATTTTTATATTGTCGAATACGCGGATTATATCAAAGACATTTTTTATGGATGTAATAAATTTGCAAATATTTATTAAAATGTATCGATTGTGATGGTAATTTGTGATTTGTTTTAATGCGATACTCTTATATAATCGATTATTGTCATTGAGAAAATCATCCCTTTTGATATAATAAAAAAAAAATATTTCAATGATTTATACGATTATTTTGATAACGATTGTAGTAATGTCGCTGGCAAAAATATCATAGTCGTTTCGGTTCTCCTTTTGCAGCAGCTCTGTACATAATTCGTATTATGTAAAGTTCCTACTTGTGTTTTTTTTCAACAATGCATGTCAACTTTGTGAAAAGAATGAAAATTTTCATTCTTTCTTATTATGAGAGTGGTGGCCCTCTAAAAAAAAATGGAGAATAGAACCCCAACCTCGGGGCGATTCTGTACTCTTTGCGCTTGTGGATTAAGGGTGCATTTATCGTGGCAGTCTGATTCATTATTTCACATTTATAATGATGAAAAGGTGGAATAACCCTCTGGAGGCTGCAATCGGGAATAAAGTGATTATTATCTTTTTTATAACATATTTTTTACGAAGAATCAAAATTTTTATACACACCATTACCTAATTGTAGTTTTTTAAGCAAACACGGAACTAAAATAATTCAAGTTCAGTGGAAAAAAAATCCTTCGAACTTATTGAGTCATGTGTTACGTATAAGGAATCCAATCTCGGGATCTCGGACAGTTTTAAGTGCTCATGAATCCCGGGATTAGTAAACGTAGTCCCGAAAAATGCGGGATTAAAATTTTTATCTAACAGAAATCATACACCTCACCAGCACAATGAAGGCTACTAAATCGAGACATTCCCGCCGAATCTGGACGCTTGGAAACAGCAGCGTAACTACTAATTGCCAAGCTTAAGCGACACCTAGGGGCAGTAACTGTCTAATCTATGTATATATATTTACAGTACATATATGTTATTTAAATTGTTATATTAACCTTTCCTTACCGGTGATGTATTTACTACACTTCGACTCTAATAATTAGAATATCGATATGAAATATAATAGATACGGGCTTCAGAATTTTTGTATTCCTCCGTAATATAATTACGAATCACGTCAAAGTATTATAGTATATAAGTATTCATCTGCAGCGACGGAAATAAATAATTTGTCGGAAAATTGGGAATTTTGCGAGTTTTAGTCCGTGTCTCAGCAGAAAAGAATTTTATCAGTCACAAAGATCGTCACAGTCATCGAAAATGGGGGCTCACCCGGTCATCAACTCGAACTAGCATTTAAATATCTGTTCCCGGGATGGTCTAATGCAATCCCAAAATCCCAGGATCAAAATTTTGGCCCAGGATTGGATTCCCTAGTTATGTAGCTGAAGATTCAGACTTACTCAGAGAATTACGTCAATATTTATAAAAGAAAATATTATAATCTGTTAAATGGGCTTATATCATATTTTCGATTAATTTGTATTTGAACCAAAAACATGGTTGGAGCCAAGAAACAGGAATAGCCGTTTTGGTCTTAATAAAAGCATTGCGTCTCGTTGAGAGTTGCACATGGTTTTATTTTACTCAACCATTCTACTTTACATGAACCAACACTGATTGACTCTGTCTGTTTTTATAATATATAGTAAGTTGTCTAATCCCTCGTCTTAATCATTCGTCATATCAGCGGTCCGAAAAACGGACAGATTGAGCGTACATACTTTATGGCCACTCCGTCTTTTTTTAAGGCCTTTTGCGGCATTTTCTATGATCAGTATGATCACGGAAGCAATTTGGCTTCTAGAAACTTTCTATCATAGTATTTTTTTACAACAGTAATCGTCATTTATACGCTAGGTCGGGTATTTTTGGGACTATTTTTGTATATTATTTTAAAACATACATTATAATAGTATTTAATATATTGCGTTTATAATAGTATTAGTTATTGTTTGTTAAGAGATCTTAAGCAAGCAAATATATGCAATTTTTCCAATTTAAATGAAAATTATACAAACTTAAAGGACACAGACAGCACGGAAAAGATCCACAATCTAATACTTTTGTTGTAGCAGTGAAAGTGTAAAGTTCACCCTTTAAAATCAAATCGAAAGAAGAAAGCAGTAGCCTTCGCGGGTTACGACAATAAAAGTGCGGAAATGGGACAATGCAGCGGCACTTGGGCAAAATTTGCCGCAGGGGTTAAAATTAACAAGACAATTTACACTCGACACTCGCTTTTTATTTATTCTACCCCCGGTGTATACCTTTGTTTCCCTCCCTGTACGCCATTGCTATTGTGTCGGCACTTGTCCTTGTCCAGGGCTGTCAGAAGACGGAACCCAGGCATCGATCTCGCGATAGGGACTGATAAGACTTTTTGTCCGAGCGAGGCGTTGATGACTATATAGATAAAATACCCACCCCCCACATTGAGGGCGAGTTGGTGTATTTTTTTATGCTAATCATGAAATAAAACCCCGAATGCACAAATCTTGACATACTTTTTATTTTGTGAATCCAAACAAAATTTCGTGCTGAAAAAAATGAAGTCGTAGCGAATTTAGCACCAACATGAAAAATATTATAACAAGCTGTAAAAGATTGCTTTTTTGAGGGATCGTTATAAATGATACATCCAGGATATTTCAAATTGAACCTTCAAAAAATATATAACAAACAAGGACTCCAAGGAGTTTAAGTAATTGATTGATTTAAACAAAAGTTAAATATTATCTTATACAAATGTTCAACTATGTTGTCTGTGCGTCTGTCAAAATGCTTGGAAAAAATATTTCGGATGTAAATTGTAATAAAATGGGTTCATTTGCTATCGGATCGCTGAAGGCGAGTAAGAAGATGATGGTGGTCAGGTTGTGACAAAAAAGTAATCGTCTTAACAAGGAAGTTTATTTAAGATAGAGAGGGATTCGCTACGAGACTACAGGCGAACCGGCAGGAAGAATACATCTTTCCATGATCAAGACTATAGGTCGATACCTTATTTTTTTTTTTCCTGCGCATCCACATCATAAATTCGGGCATGCACAAGAGTACAGGAATAATCTTGAGTTGAACATTAATGCTATATTCGTATGTCCACCATTTATCATCCACACAAATCCAATTTCTCTCAGGACCGCGCAGCGTGAACAAAGCTTGTATATCAATAAATTTACCTTAACACTGTTGATATTGTTGAGCTCCATTATAGCGTTTTAAATGTTAATAGAATCACTTTTGGTACCAGGCTAAGTTTTAAGTATATAATTGATTCTATGACCTGATCACCAACGATCTAAGAAGACCCATACTTGATGGTTTTTAACCGGATACGGACAAATTCCATTATAAATAATAATATTATGTAACATAAATAAATATTGTATTCAAATATAAGCACGGCATTGAAAATGAAGCAATATGGATTGCTTCTCGTAATATTTGAGAATATTTAGACGTGTAGGGGTACCTTTATAGCACGACCTTGCCATCGATATACGAGTGTATGATGAGACGCAAAACATCCGTCTTTGTCTCCGATTCACTAATCTTCGCACTCAATGTGTGAAAATTTTATTTCTTTATCATTCAATGCCTATTCTAAAATCCTATGTAAAAAAATACTATGATAGAAAGTGTCATACGCTACGTTGCTTCTGTGATCATACAGGTCATAGAAAATGCAGCAAAAGGCCCTAAAAGAGGACGGAGTGGCCATAAGGTAAGTATGCTCAATCCGTCCGCTTTTCGGACCGCTGATATGACGAATGAGCGGCTCGCGATCGGATGCCATAACTGAGCACAACGATAACGAAAAAAAAGAGGGATTAGACGGGGTTAAGGCGGGTGCCTTCTTTGCCACGCTCTTGTTTTAAGGCCCTGAGTAAAATGAAGGATCTGTGCGTTAAGTGCCATGTATATTCTAGCTTCATCCGCACGTGAAGCTAGTTTATGGTGTAGTTTTGTAACAAGTATTTTTTATTAAAGTCGTTTTTTTATGATACATTTTAAATATTTAATTTATGTAAAAAAAAACCTATGAGTAGATAATCAAAGATGTTTCGATAAGAACTTGTCGGAATGCAAAGCAACAGTTTGTATGCACGTTTGCTTATAACTATGCCCAAAATCTTGTAATATATATTTTATAATTTTGTATTTTTAAAAATAATTGGTAACTGTCAAGGGTTGAAAGAATAGTTTTGAATTGAGGGGATCTTGTACCAAGGCTAACTTGAATATTACCTTCGTTTACTAATACCAGCATTAAGCTCACTCCATTGTTGGTGTTCCTCCCTCGTAATTGTTACCAACCCCTGTAAGCTTCATCTGGAGCGCGGGGAAGAGTTATTATACGTTTCTTTGTTCGTTTACTTAATTCGTCGCGATTTAAACTCCGGCAGGAAAGAACTTGAGGACGAATTAATGCAAATTATAAGCCCTGCACGCGAGCATCGAACGCCGATGGATTGTTTTGGGAATTGGGCGAAATTTGCGGAATTGGCGAAAAGCCGAGGAGGGCCACGATCGGATAGATCCTGGCACGATCCTTTTAATGATGCAGATTGCACGGACCGGGTCCACTTGATGCTGCAAAATTGATAGTTTGTCGCATAAAAGATATGAGTGAGTGTGCCTCGACAATGGGACTAATGGTCCATCATTCAATTGGCATGATGAAAATAGCGACTGTGACTTTAATGTCATTACCTCGGCAAGCAATTGGCGATTATGTCCAAGTATTATTGTCGATCATCGAAAGAGCTGATGAGCATTATTATGCGACACCGTGCCGATTGTCTGCTCATTTCTTATTATGTACAGGCTCCATCATCTACTCAAGTGGACAGCATCTATTATTCAAAGCTCATCTTCCGCATACCGGCGACTAATCCCGTCGAACTGTGCTTTATTGGGATTGAACTTCGGGGACAAGGTCGCCAAGTGCTCCAGCACTCCAGGACTGCGAATGCTTTAAGACGACGTTAATTTATTACCGCCAGGTGAGATTATTAAGCATTGTTATGGATCCACGCGTGATTTCACAGTCCGCTTCCATTTGTGTGTTAATTATGAGCCCTAGGAAAAAATGAAGATGCCGTGTTAATTTATGAGGTAAGAATCTATTTAACATCATCAATCAGTCAGTGGTTGAAGCATGATGATTACTGCATACATCACACAAGTGTGATACGAGTGCGTGTGCGTCAATCAACGCGCTTTCCGTTACGCTTTTCAATCGCATGTTTATTTATCTATGTAATGTTTTGTAAACATTAATATAAATTATATTAAAAAATTATGTTTTTTTAAAGAAACATAATATATTCAACAATTTACACGCTTAATAATATGTGAAAGTTATCATTATAGCTTGTTATATCAATGGCAATTAACTATTAGGGGGACCCGAAAGTATTCGAAAATTTTGTAAAATAAGTTCAAATTTATTAATAACAAAAAAAAACATATACAACGTTATAAAATATAATTTGCCTCATTATTCAACACATCCTCCGCTCGCCATGGAATTCATTTGATCCTTTTTTGTGTAAGCTTTTCGGCTTAGAAGCAAAAATAGATTTTAAATGTAACACACTTCAGTTGGATTTTTAGTAATCGTTTTCTGGTAAGGCCAAAATATGGAAATCCATCAGGCAAGATCCGGTAAATAAGGAGGATGCGGTAATACTTCCTCGATTGGTGAAGGCGTGCGGTACCCATCCTACCCCATAAAATTCATCCTATTCGTTTTATCGAAGAGTTTAATATTAGGATGTCCTATAAGTTTCTTTCGCAAATGAACACAGATCTAATCATAGCCATTATTGAAGAAAACCCGCGATATACTGTTCGCGATATAGCTAATAAGTTAGAAATTGCACGACAATCCGTCCATAATCATCTGACAAAATTGGGCCACATCAATCGTTCAGATGAGTGGCTTCCTCATGAACTAACTGACTCAAATAAACTTCAGCGTATTTCAACATGCGATCTTCTTCTCCAACGACATAATAGCCAACCTTTTTTGAAGACACTTGTCACTGGAGATGAAAGTTGGATACTCTATGAGAATATCTAACGTAAACAATCTTGGACCTAGGGTACAGAAGCTTTAATTATAGCTAAACCTGGCCTACATACAAAAAAAGTTTTGCTATGCATTTGGTGGGACTAGAAGGGGGTAGTTTATTATGATCTACTCCAACAAGGTGAAACAATCAATTCAACAAAATATTGTTTCCAAATAGACAATCTAAAGGATGCAATTGCCAGAAAACGGCCAGAGTTAGCGAACAGACGAGGCGTTGTGATAATTCATCGAAGCCAGATCTGTTGAATATGGAAGATGTGGAAGTTCTTCCTATTTTAATTCCCTGATTTTTTTAGACGTCTTTTTCATCTTATGGGGTTGTAGCGTGGGCGATTTATCATCCCCGCATAGCAGCGACATCTTCCATCTCTCTTCAGGTGCAATGTGCTATTTTAACAGCGCCATCTCTTGTGGCCCTGCGGAGACATTGCACCTGCTTACCGACCGATCGCTACTTGCACGTGCATCGTTACCGGTTGGGTAGTGACGCGCAGGAAGCGTTAGTCGGGAGAGTTGTCCGTTTGACCTTGGCTGCGGGAGGTCGTCCCTCCTGCAGCCAGACCTCTCTCTCTCTATCTGTAGTGCGGAATAAATAGTTATCTTGCGAAGAGAGTCTTTCCTTTCGACGCCCTTCGTATTCTCATCCATTCGTCCAGCAGCATCACAGCCCGACAGAAGAAAGGACCCGTGCAGTAGTGCGGCCATCCCGACGAGCACGTGGAGGCGGGAAGCCGCCCAGGGTTTCTGCCCCCGAGAGCGCCCCCGCCTCAAACATTACAGAGTCATGCATTGTGTTGCAGAATCACTAAATTGTTTCTAATTAATTCTTGACGTTTTGATTTTTAGTTTTTTATTCACCCTTTTCAATTTCTGACAATATATATCTGCAGTTATTGTTTCGCCAGGTTTTATAAATTAATAACGAATAATTCCTTGAATATTCCACCAAAGACACAAAATAATCTTGTGGGTCGTCAATCCAGGCTTCGGAGTCGGAAATGGTTTTTATCTTAGTGAAAGCCATTGAAGTTTACGACTTATGTTATCATAAACAACCCGTTTTTCATTTCCAGTCACAATTTGGTACAAAAAGGATGAACTTTTGTCTTGACAATAAAACTTTGCACACGCTTTTTCGCTCTCCTTTGTTATCTTTAGACAGTTCGTGCGGCATCCAAACACCCATTCGATTCGTCTTCCCGATTCTTTTACCACGGTTAATGCATCTTTTAATAATTCTTTGATACTAAATCGAGGATTTGTTTTCACCATGGCTTTTGTTTAAAGTACAGATCAAAATTTGTTTAATAAATTATATGAAAAGGAGTCTAAAAGAGATGGGCATCATAAAAAGCACAAAAATAATGAGCATCTTTAGAGTTATGCGTCAAAAGTAAGCAGCATTGATAATTATCTCCGATTAGTTACATGTTTATTAAAGTGTCTTAATATCTAATTAAGTTAATGTTAATGATTCATAATTAATCAGATAAATAACTCGATGTACCACCGACGATGCTATGATTATACCCTAGCATTTAAAAATTAAATCACGATGCGAGAGGTTAATCAGGTCAATCTCATCAAAATGTATTGTTATATGGGATAAAAATATAATAATTCTCTTCAGGATTGTATTGCACTAAGAACAGACAGACATACAATTGAGTCAATAAATTTATACGAATCAAGATTTATGTAAAAAAGACATGAATTATTTTTAAATATTGGCGATCGGATATACATGGACGTTTCTATAATGAGATTTTATCATCTCTATATTTCGTTGCAAAATTTTGATTCAAATATAATTAAGCGTTTTTCATGGGGGTGCTTCCAAATGCTTAAATCCGTTCCTGGGTTAAGGGACAAATTTAAGTAAACACCGCAAAGTGAAAGCATTAGTAAGGTGGATTTTCGATTTTTGTGGGATTTTTTTAAAAGACAGGATGATCCAAACGTTAAATCTGGGAAAATAATGTGTTCTACAATATATTTTTAATGACCTTGATATTCAAATATTTATATAAGAAAGAAAGGATATGTATACCAGAAAACCCTTTGACTGATGTGCTAATTTTAAATTAAATATATTTATATGACCATTACTTCAGACAAATCCACTTTTCTCTCAGAATCGCGCAGCGTGAGTGAAGATTGTATATCAATAGATTAACTTTAACACTGTTGATTGCACACAATATTCATTCATTTCTTCAAGTGTGTCTTCGATTTTAGTGACGAAATAATGCATTTGTTGAAGCTTAAAAGCGATAAAGTTAGGCCGATCGAACGCTAATATGCGTGATTACTCATCAATGGATTAATTTCGATTAAATTCATGTACTATAAGACGATATGGATGTGATCTTCTGTAATTCCAATGAATGGATATTGAGTGGAATCTTCTGCATCGTTTAAAGATGAAATGGATTTAGATTTCATAAGAAATTGTATTTTTAAAAACTAAAATGCATATAGCTTTACATAAACTTTCACAAGTCAAACATTCTATCATCATAGACTAACGTTTGGAATCAGCCATCCTCATCGTATTGCATTGATTAAACATCTCTTCGCGTCACACAACCAATAATCATATTATCGGTTACGTTATCATATTTCGTCGATATTATCAAGTTATTGGCATCGATGTTATCAAATTGATGCCCACGAGTTGTAATTGGAAATTAAATCCGTTTGGACATTTCTAAATATTAAACGCGAGACTATAGTTATCAGCACCTATGAAATATGGGTATTATCCATTTATCATCTTATAAGAAGGAAATAATTAATTTAGATTGGTTTTGTCTCGAGAAATATTATTGGATATTTTACTGGAATGAAATTATACTATTTTTTAATTGCTCTCTCACAAATCGAACCTTATTTGAAAGTTCTATTGATATTTCTATTTGATGCTTTTGGTGCTTTGTGTCCCAATATGAAATCATACAAGTAAAATTGTTGCCAATGCCATTTTTTGTTGTTGTTGATGCCATCCCATTTAAGACAATTGAAGACTACAGTAATATTTTGTCAATGTCAGACAATCGAACTTGTAAAATATTGCGCATGAATTTCCGAACCTTCATGTGTAACTAACTAGTATATTTTTTGGTTCGATACTCGCTATTTCTTTTCAAGGTACTTGTTGGCAATTTTATTGGAGGTTCATTCGTTCTTTAATGCGTTCATGGACACGTCTGGAATTGCAGTCATTTTGTGAGTTCTTCGTATTCTTCAAATAATACCTACTTTCAATATATTTTTCATGATTTATATAAATAACTAGCGAGCATCCGGCATGCGATGCAATGCCATAAGCACTTAATAATTATTTAAAAAAACGCAGAATGTGGTTTATTGCTTCAGATCGCGTGTAGTGCGAGCCGATAAGCTGGACTCCAAAAGCATATGCAAGCAACTTCATTTCCCCAGATCAATATGCGCCAACATGGTGCATCCATACAATATTTTTATTATGCTTATGTTATTCCCGCAAGTGTAAACAGTAAATTGGCAAGGTTTTATCGCACTCAAATAATCGGTATGAAAGCGCATTAAATACAGACAAACAAACATTATTTTTTATATATTAGACTATAATTATATTATCCGCACAATCCTTAGCAATAAACGGACGAAGTTTTATCGCAATCTGATGAACGGTATGGCAGCGCATTACATACGAACAAACAGAGATTATTTTTTATATATTAGATAATTGTGTGTTAGAGTGATGGTTTAACTTTTTATTTTATTTTTATGAATTGCGTCGATAATTGATGTTACTGTTAATCTTGAGATATTCGCATTACATACGAACAAACAAGGATTATTTTTTATATATTAGATAATTGTGTGTTAGAGTGATGGTTTAACTTTTTATTTTATTTTTATGAATTGCGTCGATAATTGATGTTACTGTTAATCTTGAGATATTCGCGATATTAAAGGCTCGCAATCTGCATGCCTTTTTCTTTATTACACATTGCACACAATATAAAATTTAAGTTAAGAGATTAAGCTTTGTTTGTGTAGTATATAATAAAATAGGCAAGCATCTACTGGTTTTTGTTTGGAGCTTCAATTTCCATGACGCTTAAGCCAATTTGCTCTACACCACCTGTAGAAGTTTCACTTCAAAAATGAAGTATTGAACTAATATAATCGTTCTCCAGTAGTCTTAAGAATAATAACTAATAATATATATTATGTATAGTTTAAAATTATTAAGTATTTATCAGTTTTCTGACACATTAATCAATTTCCCAATTTCGCCCGTTTATAGTGTGTTAAAAAGGTACTTCTTTGTACTCGGTTAGCCAATCTTTTGGTGTCAAACTCGTCTTTTTACGTGTAAAAAATGTCAATAAGATGGTAATTAGCCATTGATACTTAATAGCATGGTTAAATTCAATGGAGTAGAAGCACCCAACGCTGACCTAGTCGAGGTCCATCGCCAATCCCCTACACATAACAACTTGATTAGACTTAGTTATGCCGAGGGCATTGTATGTCGTTGATGGCGTTAATGGATGGTCAACGGGCGATATTGAAAAAGCGATGAAGTTGACAAGGAATTGGTTGCACTTTAATGGAGTGCGACGATGATGGTCATGCTTATGCT
This sequence comes from Stenopsyche tienmushanensis, assembly GCA_008973525.1. Taxonomy (NCBI): domain Eukaryota; kingdom Metazoa; phylum Arthropoda; class Insecta; order Trichoptera; family Stenopsychidae; genus Stenopsyche; species Stenopsyche tienmushanensis. The sequence continues at coordinate 115,892 of WACJ01000407.1, read as the reverse complement.
TGCCTTCATTGTTGAAGAATATAAAACGGGTACCATTATATATTATGAGCTCTTGAATCAAATTGGCACACGGGCTGATCCAATTCAGACTCGCACTGACCTATTGATATAAAAGCTTTATTACAAGATTAATGCAACGTTATGTGAATCTAGAATGGACTACTGCACCTATGTGTGCCATTTCCTGCCGACACAAAAGTAGCACAGTGCCAATGAAATGTATCACAAGAATTTCTCTTGAATGTCGATAATCATTGGCGATTCGCAGATCTCAGTATCCGGCATTTTGACTTGATTTTAATATTTTCGGGGATGATCATAGAACGAGCGATCTTAATTGATGTACCATATATCAAGAAAGTTATATTCTATTAAGCTTTTAAAGTTGCGATCATCAATAATAATTTTAGAAATCTGAATAATTGCAGATACCGACATTAAATTGAAGTCTACAAAGCTGCTTTTTTGTCTACAAATAGTTTACGTTAATTATTGTTAAACAAACGTCATCTATTTTCTATACAAGGTGGCTAGGACTTTGGTAGACGTGGCTACTATAATATTGTGAGATTAAACAATATCGAATGCCCGAGGGCAGGACTATCAATGACATGAAAAACACAATGTTGGGATTATGACGGTCAGTTTGTTTAATCCCGCGTGTTTGTCGACCATTTTGTATAGTCACAGTAAATTCTTCCGATGGAGAGATCGTCGCGCACTTCCGCTATCTTTTTATTGTAGATTCTGGCGTGAAATACCCATGTCTCATCCTCCATCACGATAGAATCTAGAGAAGCTTTTCCTTCTTATTCGGGTGGGTGTTAAACTCCAAGATGCCCACACATAAAACCCTACGGGGGGAGCCAACCCTACGCCCGTGGGCAACGGCTGAATCCCTGGGGTAATGATGTGGAGGTGTACGAAATTAGCCTCGTCACCCAACTCTTGTAACCCAGCTAACATGAGTTGGGTGCGCAGGTCACCCTGTACTGCATACCCATAAAAAGGTGTGTGGAACAGCCGATTATAGTAGTTAGTGGAGACTGTGTCAAAGGCTCATCACTATCCTCAACAGCCTAGACCAGGGGTCGGCAACCTGCGGCTCGCGAGCCACACGCGGCTCTTTGGGTGTGAAGCTGTGGCTCTTTAGTTCCATACGCAAATAACGAAATTTCCTACTTGAATAACCATGCAAAACCATCGCTCCCATTAAATTTGTTTACTCAATTGTTTGTTATTGAAGTACAAGTTAGTGTTGTAAATAAATGTTCAATTGTTTCAATTTTTTTACTTAAATAATAAGTGATTATCTTCTTCTTTTTTTCTGTGGGAGGGGAATCTTCGCAAGACACCCATTCTGGGTAGTGTGGGGTTAACGGTTAACTTGTTTCTACCCACTAACCACCTCCCTTGTCCTTCTCTGGCCCCCTGATATTGTTTTCCACATTGCTTCAGAAAGACAGGTAGTCTGGCCTTTTAGTTGGCCCTATTCTAGTGTTGGAGAGGCTGTTGCACTCTGCGTCTCTCTCTTTCACTGCCCTCTTTGGCGCTCAAAATCTCTTCTACGTAGTCGCGCCAAAGGTCCCAGTTCTTCTTGCATTCCATCATGCTGTGAACCATGTTGTCAACGTTGAGCTCGGCTTCCCCGAGTGCTTGTTTCAGCAGTTTTCTCCGGGGTGCCCAAGCCTCACTGCCGATGATGGTGTGTTCTGCGTCGTCGACCTCCGCTTGGCAGTGTTGGCACGTTGCGGATGGATCTTTGCCAATCCGCTTCAGGTACGCACCAAAAAATCTATGCCCTGTGAGCACCTGAGTCAAGCGGTAGATCGTTTCACCGTGTTCCTGGGCCCTCCACCGACTTATGACCGGGATAAGCCGATGGGTCCATCTTTCCTTGCTGAACTGATCTCATCTCCGTTGTCAGGCTTCCCTAAGTTTCTGGTCATGTTCGTTGCGATTTTTAGGATTTTCGTAGTCCAAGGCCCTCATCTTTCCTTGGAGGTCCAGCGGGGATATTCCAGCGATCACCAGCACCGGGTCTTCGGACACTGTCCTGTGCGTTGCGGTGACTCGGAGCGCTCCCTGTTGCTGGCGAGCTTCTTTCTGTTGGTGTCGCGTCTGAGCTACTTATGCCATATCGGGGCTCCGTACAGAAGGATCAAGTATATTACCTCGTTTATGGTACATCTTCTGCACGGCTTTGGCCCTCCAATGTTGGGCATGAGCCGTCCAAGCTCGCTGGCCACCTTCTGTGCAGTTTCTTCTATGTGTTTGCTAAAGGTCAGCTTGTTATCCATGAGGATCCCGAGGTATCTCACCGTTTTGCTGTATTCCACCCCATTTCCACCAATAACAAGGTGCTCGACCCTCGGTCTTCCCCGTCTGCTACATATCATTGCCTCCGTTTTCTCGGACGCCAACTGCAAGCGATTTTCCCGCATCCACGCTCGAATTCGAGCCGACACCAGCAGCGCGACATCGTCCGCAAAGGCTATGAGTTCTGCTCCTGCAGGTAGTGCCTTGTTTAGGACACTGTTGTAGAGTACGTTCCAGAGGGTTGGTTCCACAACAGACCCTTGCGGGACGCCCATTTTCAGTCTTCTCGTCAGGTCCGTTTCGTTGTGATGGACATATCGGTATTTAAAATAATCGCTTACGAGGTCGACTGCATACTGTGGAACTTCAAATTTTTCCTCCAGGGCTCCCACGATTAGCTCCCAGTTTGCACTATTGAAAGTGTTTTTGATGTCCAGTGTGACCATCACAATATCCTTGCTTTGTTTAACTGAACCTTTCCACGCTTTTCGGATGATATCAGTTACACGTTTTATTGCTTCAAGCGTAGATCGCCCCGGTCTAAAGCCATACTGCCTGTCTGACAGTTTTCGTTCAATTCCTGGCTGGATTCTCTTCAACAGCATTGTTTCGAGGAGTTTTCCAAGACCGTCTAGCAATTAAGTAATTATCTAATAATACCACATATATATTATCTAATTTGTTGTTTAAAAACACTTCTTATGTATGAAAAAATAGATTAGTTATTTGTATTAAAAAACTTTATTTATGCGAGTACTATTTATTGTTGGCAAGAACATTTTTTGTGGCTCTTTAAACACTTTGAAATTTGTAAATTGTAATTTTTGGCTCTTCCGACTCAAAAGGTTGCCGACCCCTGGCCTAGACAAACACGAGAGAACGGTTTCAGGCTGTTCCAATGGCGATTCGTCACCGTGGTTAGGTTCTAAGAATGATCGAACCGATCTGAGTACCATGGGGAAGGGGTAGTTCCTGCAGTCCATCATCTGCTACAGCCCCTTCAAACTGAGTTTGGAATCGCGGTGGCAGTGAATCCGCAGAAGTATATCCCTTGAATTTAGCTTAACCTTAGTCCTTCTTCCTAGGTCTTTCCCGCGTAAACTTCGCCTTCTTTGGAGGGTATGGAGCAAAAGGGGTGGGCACCTGGACGCTATATCGTTTCTCGTGGGGCTAAAGGATCAGTGGAAGACACTTTCAAGAATTTACTGTAGCTGAACAAAATGGCTGACAAACACGCAGACCAAACAAACTGTCCGTTAAGATCCCCACTACACGCCAGGTTTTAATAAAATAAGTATTTTTTTGACGAATTGAGCAATAAATTGAATGTAAATTTAAATGAAATTTGAACGCAATGACTTTTAGCTTTCATCGATTGTCTTATTCTTGAGTAATATTCACAGAAGATTTGGCATGATTTAATCGAAATATCAAACAATTTGAACATCAAGAGCAAAAGCAGCATCCACAGAAACACAGCAGCGAATGCATTCCGTATACATACATCGAAACGACGTATATTGATGCAGCTGTTATTGTTTGGTATCTGGGCATCTATATAAAAAGCTAGACCGAAATACATGTTCGGTGATGCATACAAATATTAACTGGAAATTGGATTTTTCACATTGCTGCAGTACTGATGGGTAAAGCCAAACAAAAAGATATTGAAAAAATACCATCTACCGGGCGTTTGCAATACGCCCGACGTTAATTGTTACTGGCTATTTGGCGAAATTTGCGAATCGTAATAAAATGATTCGATACGTATCCTGCGAGCAAATAAGACGCCATAGAATCCTGTGTGATTCGCAGAAATCCTGAGCATGGCAGTCTTATGCAGACGTATTAATCGATTATGGATGTTTCGCATTAACGACGTAATTAAATTAGGTGGCGAAACTTTGCCGAGAGACGTTGTACGATGTATCAATCATTATGTTCGCCTTTATAATTGATTCGAAGTGTAATATTACATTATGAAAGATGACAAATTAAAGCCCGAGAAAGATGGAGAGCACTTAAAATTACAATAATTTTGTAGAAGTCGAATGGAGATTTTCAAAAATATATACAGATATATATAAAATTAACGTATAGATAAACCAAAAATCGTACTCCCGACTTACAGACATCAAAAAACAACTTCTTGTCTAATATACATAATTGTTTGTACCACATGAAATAGCCAAAAGTCAGAGAAAAATATGAAAATAGATATGACAACTTTTGAAGAAATTGAATCTCCAAATAAGTAGTATATTTGAAGTGCCAAATTTTCGGAAATATCCAAAAATTAACTGTCCAAAAATGCATTTAATATTAAATCTACACATAGAATAAATCTATTCTTGAAAGAAGACTGTTAATGTCGATAGTGTTCATGTACTCTACTATATGAAGATAGTAAGCGATGGATAAATAATAAAGAAATATTTGATATGTAATTGCTTTCCTACGGACAAACAGATATTCGTACAACATTATATTATTTTCACAGTATAAAGGATCTTCAACAGCTAAATTATACCGAGATCACTACTATTTTACAATCACACTTAATTCTAAATCTATTTTGATACCTAATTCTACTAAAAATTGTCCAACTTAGATATCGCATTCATTCTATCAAGCGCAAGATCAAGTGCATTCATAAAACCTTATACACGAATAAAAAATTCCAGATGTGTCGCCACCCTCTGGGTATAAATGACTTATTTGGCATAACACATCACTCAATAAGTTCGTAGGATGGTTTATAGTTGGTGCCAAAATTGACAAATTCGTGAGATTTTTAGAAAGTACCTATCTTCAAATAATACGTTTCAATTTCACAAGTTAGATTAATTTTAATTATGAAAATTTTGTGAGTTTCAGAACAATGAAAAATCTGTATTTTGGGCGTTGATGAAGCATTGCTTTTTAATGGGAAAAAATAAGGGGAAAGCAAAGGAATGACTTGATAAGTGTTTTTTGGATTCTGCTCCATCGAGACTAGGGAATCCAATCCCGAAATATTGATCCCGGGATTTCGGGATTGCATTAGACGATCCCGGGATAAATCCTGGGATTGTGATAACTTTCAATTGCTTAAAAAATCCATTTGTTTAATATTTAAAAAATAATTTAAAGGTGAAAGAGTTTTATTAAGAAAAGATAAAAATACAATTCAAAAATAGATTTTCTCAGACATTTTGTTATCAATGCAACTGATAAAATTCCTTTGTGCTGAGACACGGACTAAAACTCGCAAAATTCTCGATTTCCCGACAAATTATTTATTTCCGTCGCTGCAGGCGAATACTTATAAACTATAATACTTTGATGTGATTCGTAATTATATTACGGAAGAATACAAAAATTCTGAAGCCCGTATCTATTATATTTCATATCGATATTCCCATTATTAGAGTCGAGGTGTAGTAAATACATCACCGGTAGGGAAAAGTTAATATAAAAATTTGAAAAACATATATGTACTACTAATATATATGTATAAATAAATTAGATAGTTACTGTCCCTAGGTGTCGCCTAAGCTCGCCAATTAGTAGTTACGCCACTGTTTCCAAAAATATCAAATATTAATAAAAAAAAGTCCACAAAATAGCTTAGACCGATCATAAATTGAAGTTGTGTGAGATAATTGACGTATTAAAGGCAGTGTGTTCATCGATCTTTGTCCATGAAAAAGCTTTGTCCGAAGCGGGTACCGCGTTTACTCACACTCGATCAAAAACGATCATGCAGTATGTGACAATAGATGAAACCTGAATCCATCGTTTTATTTATCGATTATCTTGAGGAGAGAAGGAGAGGTTCAAAGCGAAGAAATTGCGAGAAAACGACTCCAAAAGAAGAAGAAAAAGTGTCCTTTCACCAAGATAATGCACCGTATCACAAGTTGATTGCAATAATGGTAAAAATTAATGAATTGCACACTGAATTGCTTCCTTATTAACCATATTCTTCGGATCTGACTTCCAAATGACTAGTACTTATTTGCAGATCTTAAAAAAATGCTCCAGAGAAAGAGATTTGGATTCAATTAAGAAATGATTGTTGAAAGTGAAGCCTATTTTAAGACCAAATATAAATCATTCTATAAAAAAGACATTAAAATGTTAGAGAAGCATTCGAATGAATCTTGAAAGGAGACCATGTTAATAAATAAAGCCGTTGTTTTATTAGTCATCCTACGGATTTATTGAGTGATGTGTTTATGAATTGTTCATTAATTGAATTTTTAAATTTCTGGCATTAGGAAAAATATATTTCTATGTATGCATTTTGATCGATTTTCATTAATTTAGGTTCATGGAATTATGTTTGAAAAAAATCCCAATTATTGGACAAAAATGCATCCTTTTTCTATATATTTTTTATAAATTGTTAGAGATATATGGTATATATTCATATCATTTCATAAATAATAATCAGCTAGATGTATTAGAAATAAGCTTAGAGTAGATATATCAAAAATCAATACAGGAAAATCATTAATTTAGCAATGATCGATTGTGATTTGGCCACATTGGTTTTCCGCCCACATATCACAGCATACCGTTCTTCCACGCTTTGTCCCTCGAGAAGGCGTTAAATAGGCGGTATTTTCTTGAAATAAATAGTGTTAATTCTTCATTGACCCCCTTGGATTTTTGAAAAGCCCCTTGATTAAAATTACAAAGTCGGGCTGATTGACAGATTGCGGGTTTACATAATTCATGATGTCGAATTGTGTGGCATGTTGATAATTCGAAATTTGAGGTCGCAATTATTGCCGCAGAGGACCCAACAACTGCGCCTGTGCCTTTTTAATATTTCAATATTATTATTTTTTTGATTACCATAACTTTTCAACCCTTTTTAAATCCATTGCTCGCACAGGGAGAGAACGGAATAGCATGTGTCCATTTTATACGCTTACACATATCAAGAGCACCTATAACATATTTGGATGGCGCTTACACGATTCGTGTTACTCGCCCGCGACATGTTTTTGTCTTTTTTAACAAATTTTCACAGACACGTAACTGACATAATTGATCTTAAAATTTGCATCATGTATTGGTTAAAGCATTGAGTGTCTATTTTTTGCATTAGATTGTCTTTGAATGACATTTAAAAGAGCATATAGACATTTATAAACATTTAGAATTAACTTCTTCTATTTAAGGTGCCATACCCGTTATAAAATATAAGCAATTTCTATAGGACTATAATACAAAAATAGAGCTTGAAATATAATAAGAAATCAATCGAATGCCTTGTTGATGACAATATAGACAGACGACAATGATATTTATGCAAATTTTGAATTGAAAACGCATCATGAGCTTATAATTTCTAAAGACAACGATGATCAAACAGATCTCATGAAATATTCAAGGAATTTTAAGGTGCAATTTATAAATGTACATTGTATTGAAAACTTCAGCAAAATAATGTTCTTGGATTATCTCATTAACCCTTTGATCTACATCCACAATCCACTTTTCGCTCAGGAGTGCGCAGCACGAGTGAAGCTTGTATATCAATAAATGAACCTTAACACGATTGATAGCACACAATATTCGTTAATTTATTCGCATAAACATAAACAATACACGCGCGTCTTCAATTTTGGTAACATAATAATGCATTTTTAGAGGTTTAAAATCGATAAATTTAGGCCAATCGATACAATGACGCTTCAAATAGAAACACTTTTGTTACGAAGCTAAATTTTAAGTTTGTACACTTGGGTCTCTTTTTATGCGATAGATACGTTCCCCCAAGTGTAATTTATTTGTGTGGCTTTCTACTATTTATTATGATTCCAATAAGACCATCAACGATCTGAAAACGCGCTATACTTGTTTATTTTCAATCGGATACGGACAAATTTCATTATAATTTTGATATTTATTTTACGTGTAGGGGTATCTTTACAGCATGACCTTGCCATCGATGTGCGAGTGTATGACGAGACGCAAAACATCCGTCTCTGTCCCCAAATCACTAATCTCGCACTCAATATGCGAGAATGCTCTATCTGTATGAACATAATTTTTTGGGTTTCTCGGCTGTCAAAAAATGCTCAATCAATATTACAAGCAGATCATTAGATGTAAATTATATTATGCATTGTGTATCGTCAACATATTCGTTCCTGGAAATAATTCGATATCATCGTCTAAAATTAGCTCCATTTGAGTCCGCATCCACCATGAGCCATTTCATAATATTGTTTCACATTGTCGATCGGTCTTTTGACGTTTTCCTGGAACGGATTAGAATTCAACCCAAACAAATATGTGCAGATTCGACCCATTTACAATTCAATTCAGAAAACTAGCATTTACCTCATTGCTTACATTACAGCATCTCTGAACAAATGCGAAATTATTATTTATAGTTTTTATACTTGCCACATATCATTTCTTACAGTTCAAATAATTTTATGCGTATAAAAATATTTACAGTAGGTTGAGGGTTAATTAGCTCATGGTCTAGTGAAATAATGCGTATATTTAGAAATGAATTCAATCTTAACAAATTTATGCGGAGAATAATTTAAATTATTACTGTAAGTTATGATGTATTATTTACACCTACGTACTTTCGATGCGATGAATAGATAGGAGTTGAAATTAGCTAGTATCAATTACATCTCATTTGTTGTGCGGAATTATGGGTGCTTATTTATTTACGGAATGATTTTTTAATATCCAGATATTTTCATTTATGTTTGTTAATTATATACATGATTTGAGGGTATTGTGGTTGCTTCTGAGGGTGAAAATTAGTGGTGGTCAAGTGGGCGAGTGGGTGTAAGCGCGCATCCGCGCGAAAATGTAAGCATATAAAATAAAATGCGCTCGCGAAAAAAGTTGATTAGAATTGAAATAAATTATCATCAACGGTGCGTGTGTATGAGGCTTTACGTGCACGTGTGCACGCCACGTGTGTGTGAGTGGTCAGCGCGATAGAAGAGGGATCGAGGTGGCTACCGTCCGAGGGAGATCATTGTAGAGATGTTCCGCGATATCAAACTGTGGGACGCGAATTTAATTTTCTATAATTAAATTATTTTAATTTAATTTTCTTCATCTTAATGCACTAACATACGAGAGTCATCTATAAATTAAGGTTATAAGAAGGGAATCCAATCCCGGAATCCCGGGACAGTTTTAGGTGCTCATGAATCCCGGGATTAGTAAACGTTATCCCGAAAAAATCGGGATTGAAATTTTTATCTAACAGAAATCGTATACCTCACTAGCACGATGAAAGCTACTAAATCGAGACATTCCCGCCGAAATCTGGACGCTTGGAAACAGTGGCGTAACTACTAATTGGTGAGCTTAGGCGATGCCTAGGGGCAGTAACTGTCTAATCTATATATACATATATATTTTCAAATTGTTATATTAACCTTTCTCTACCGGTGATGTATTTAATACACCTCGACTCTAATAATGGGAATATCGATATGAAATATAATAGATACGGGGTTCAAAATTTTTGTATTCTTCCGCAATATAATTACGAATCACATCAAAGTATTATATTATATAAGTATTCATCTGCAGCGACGGAAATAAATAATTTGTTAGGAAATCGGGAATTTTGCGAATTTTAGTCCGTGTCTCAACAGAAAGAAACAAGAAGTTGTGTGCGAGATGGGTGCCCAGAATGCTCACATCGGAACACTGTCAAAATCGCATGATCACTGCGTATGAATATTTGAATCGTTTTGCACAAAAGGGTGAAGCTTTTCTGGACTCTATCGTGATGGAAGATAAGACGTGTGTATGTTACTACACCTCAGAATCCAAAACACAATCCAAAAAGAGCTGGCGGCGAAGTTCTTGACACTGACATACAAAAGTTGTTGCCCCGACCACAGAAATGTCTCGATCTTCCGGCGATTATATTACTTTTTTGATGACCCTCGTATATCCGTTTTCGAATTTAGGTAATCTCCATTGGATATGTATGTCTTATCCATATAAGCTTAAGCTCGGATAGCACTATTCAAATTTAATAATAGGGGTACCCATACTTAATATCGTTTTTGCTCAATACAAACACCTTCTGTAACCTTTATATTAAATCACATATGCTCTTCTCGTAAAATTAAGCGCGTTTTGATTGATAATAGTCTGAAAGGGCAGCTTTCAAACCTTCTATAGAACTGTTTCATAGAACGAAATAGCTGAAAATCAGATGGTGCAAGATCCGGAGAATATAGAAGATGCAACAAGACAACTCAGGCGAGATCCTTGCATTTTGCACGTCATCGTCATATATTTCTGTCGACATTTTCTCGTCTTGTGCCAATCTATTGATGTCGAGATGTTGAATAATGTTGCGATCGGCAAATGCGCGTGGGTCCCAAACGTCTTTTTGAATTTTACCCAATTTCTTTAAGATAGTCTGTATACTGAAACTAGATTTGCCGATCGAGCATCGGAATAAGAGTTTAAGATTGGATCCACAATACCATTTTTTCTATAATTAATATTATACAAGAATGAAATTGAAATCATTAAAGATTACATTTTTTACTAAAAAATACAAACTATGAATGTTTTAAGTATTTAAAAGTTTCAGAAGCACAAGTCTTGGCAACAAGATCAAGTGCCAAGTAAGTCGACACTTACAAGTACTCGGCCACCAAATCCCGAAAAACCATTCTTTTGCGATTTTTCGCAATAATTAAGCAATCCGATATGGAAAATATTTGAGAATTTCCACGTGGATATGGAGATGTGGAGATGTAGCATCCACTGGCGACCACACATAAATTTGCAAGTGTATTATGTAAATGTGGGTGTAAATGTGAATGTACGCTCAAATGAGCTTTTTTTCAGTAAAGATTTTTTCGCAGTAATTTGCAAACTGTAGCAAACTACACCACTGGAGAGCCAAACAGAAATAAATTACTGTGCGATATAATGCGAAAAATATACACTGCAGTAAAAGAGGATTCGATATGAAGTTTATGATTAAAATGTACGAGGAAAAACAATGAACTGCGATGATGGGGGCGACGTTTTTTTAATCGCGAAATTATGTCCAATAACATAATTGAACAATGATGTCCTCCATGCTAATAATGTTATGAAATCAATCATGTAAGTTTTTAAATTTAAATCGAAACAGCATCAATACGTATTACATGATTAAAAATGTACAATTCACAATTTGGCATATGGCTGGGGGGATGATATTGAATGAGTCAACATTTTCATCCCCCTATTATAAATGTACATGGTAAGGTCTTTCAAATTACTTAGAATTTATTCCAAATTTAATAAATATTGTTTATATGAAATATTTTCATTTAATAAAATCATTTTTATGAAGAATCCCCCAAATGTTAGCAACTGGATAAATATTGTTCGTTAAGTATGCCTCATTTATCTATGATTTTCCACCCACAATTCCAAATGTACATGGTAAAGTCTTTCCAGTTACTTAGAATTTATTCGAAATCTAATAAATCTTGTTTATGTGAAATATTTTCATTTAATGAAATCATTTTTATAACGAAGCCTCCAAATGTTAGCAACTGGATAAATATTATTCGCTAGGTATGCCTCATTTACCTGTGATAGTTTCGTATAATTTATGCAAATTCTACAAAACTTGATCTAATAATTTGGTATTTATGTTGAAATATATATATGGAATGAAAATCATATTTAAAATAGAATTATAACAACGAATAGAAAGTACGCCTCAAATCAATGAGGTATCAAAATAAATAAATAATTATAAACTAAAGAAATAACTAGATTTGCTTAAAAGTCCATTGATGATTTAAAACATTATTCAGATCATGATTTGGGTCACTAGTATTAACCTTTTGATTAGTAAGCTAATTTTAAATTGAAAACATAGACGTTATAATTGTATGTCCATGACTTATCGTCCATATAATTCAATTTTTCTCTCAGGACCGCGCAGTGTGAATGAAGCTTGTATATTAATAAATTAACCTTAACACTGTTGATATCGTTAGGCCGGCATTTTTGTTACCAAGCTGAATTTTAAGTACATAATTGATTTATGTGGCTTTAAACTATTTGATATGATTCTTAGAAGACCACCAACGATCTAAGAAGACACCGTACCTGATGGTTTTTAACCGAATACGGACAAATTCCTTTATAATTTTAATATTTATTTTGTCGTCTATTGATAATTAATGTGATTGAAAATGTATATTAAATTCAACATAACAAATATATTTAAAAAAAAATAAAGGCGTTTATTACATTAATAACTTCAGTTTACATCTTTTAATCAAAATGGATTTAGTATTATCAGGGCTTCGAACCGTTATATTTTTCATTTTGGTTTTCGTTCCGGTTCAGTTCCATTTGGAAGATTGAAAATCTTAGTTTCGGCATCATAGCGAATATACGAGGCATGTCCCGAAAGTAAGTGTACTAATTTTTTGAATATATTTCTAGAAAAAGTGTATTTGAAAAAAACAGGATATTGTTGAAACGTTTTTTAACTAACTTTGTTAACTATTTTTTAACATAATCGTTCAATGCGTTTGGTGAGCTGTGGCACAAGCTTTTTTATGCCCTTCTCGATAAACTCTCCTACCAGCTCCTTCCTCCACATCAGAACCTCTTTCTACACCTGCTTGTCGGTTGAAAATTTAATTTCACCCATGTGTTCTTTCAGGGAGGGGAAAAGATGATAATATGAAGGCATCAAGTCAGAGGAATGCGGGGGTGGTTCATAACAACCTAACCAAATAAGTCCAAGAGGACCTTGATGGCTAAGACTGTGAGGATGGACGTTGTTGTGCAACAAGCACACTCATCATTTCTCACAATATAATTGTGCATTTATGGTCTTTTCCTGAGGCAGAAATTTGACCAAAATGATGCTCTTTTGGTCCCAAAACATTGAGGCCATAATTTTTTATCCGAAATTGTGGTTTTAAATGTTTCGGCAGATGAGGAATTAGTGTGACACTACTGTGACGATTGTCTTTTTGATTCAGACGTGTAATAAACCACCCACTTTTTATCTTCATTCACAATTAGGGAATCCAATTCCGGGATCCCGGGATCTCGGACAGTTTTAGATACTCATGAATCCCGGAATTAGTAAAAGTAATCCAGAAAAATTCGAAATTGAAATTTTTATATAACAGAAATCGTACACTTCATCAGCACGATGAAGGCTACTAAATTGAGACATTCCCGCCGAAATCTGAACGCTTGGAAACAGTGGCGTAACAACTAATTAGCGAGTTTAAGCGACGCTTATGAGCAGTAACTGTCTAATCTATGTATACATATGTACAGTACATATATATTTTTCAAATTGTTATATTAACCTTTTCCTACCGGTGATGTATTTACTACACCTCGACTCTAATAATGGGAATATCGATATGAAATATAATAGATACGGGCTTCAGAATTTTTGTATTCCTCCGTAATGTAATTACGAATCACATCAAAGTATTATAATATGCAAGTATTCATCTGCAGCGACGGAAATAAATAATTTATCGATAAATCGGAAATTTTGCGAGTTTTAGTGCGTGTCTCAGCAGGAAGGAATTTTATCTTATATAATTATTATACGAAAACGGGTTATTATAGTGTTCTTGCTATGCTCGCTTTGTTAGGAGATCCCATTCTATCACCCAGCGAACCCTTAAAAAACAAAAATCACAACCCGTTATTGTGACAGTACACTTATTTTCCGGATATGACTTGTATATAAAAAGAGATAATCTGAATAAAATTGAAAGATTGCAAGCTGGATTTTGGGTAAATAACAATATTATCTAATATATGGATTTAATAGGATAAAATGATGAAAATAGAGTAAAAAGTATTATGTGCACCGAACCGATAAAACCGATATTTTCGAAACGGTTCAATTTAGGTTTTCATTCCGACAAAAATAACGATTTTATCGGTTTTCGGTTCGGTTCCGATTCAAAGCCTTGGTTCCGATAGATTAATTGATTGGAGTCACCATGACTTTTAATCGATTTATATTGGTAACACTTGATTTGGCGGTCATTGTGTCGAAACTTATTCCGCATGCGATCCGGGAAGGATTGCATATTAAAAAACGTTTTTGTACTTTCAAATATGTAAATGCTCAGGACTCTGATTCTGTTTCGTGCTTTCATACGAACTCTTCATTAGGCGAATTTCCCAGTATTGAGATAAAATTTTTATACGGTTGCAAGTTTAATAACGGAATCTCATCGCATGTTTTTCGAAACACACCGAATGCAATTAATTACATGCAGCCATAGCTCGGAAATAATTAATTCGACAATTGGCTTAAAATTTGGAAGAATATCGAAAGCTTGTGCAGAATTCTTAAACTTAAATAGGTCAAAAGGGACGCATTCAATATTATGCTTGGACAAATTTTTGTTCAATAGTTTAAGTGTTATTTTATAATTTTTCTAATGAAGAATGATTGATCTTAAGTATGGATTATAGTTTGGGGCTTTCACATATCATCTCAGGTGTAAAGCATCGTCGCCGACATCATGTAGTCCCGTCACAAATTGTAAGGTTGGCATTATTTTCTAATTACTATTTTGAGTATAAAGGCAGGACGAAATATGTCGGGAGCATCAATATTCATGCCGGGGATTATGGCAGACAATATATACACTCTTCCATTAATACATTTCTCCCTCATTTGAATACCTCTCTCCAGGCCCTCTTCTCTCGACCCCCCTCGGTCCGGTTGCTTTTTTATCTTCTTTTTAATGCCGTACCAACTTATTATAATTATAATGTCAAACAGTAATATATGTGTTCAGTTCGGCGCCTATTGGGGTACTGCCTTAAGCCCGACTCATACTGGGCGGTCAATATATTAATTAAATTTTGTTGCGGAACAACCTTAAAAAATGATCAAAATGCTCAAATATTTCACACTGTAAATTGCTTTAGTCTGATGATAGATCATAATACACTATTCCTATTACACGAACGAAGTTCATCTAGAAAATAAGGTTATCCTAACGGCCATTTTGTTCAGTCACAGTAAATTCTCCCGATGGAGAGGTCATCGCGCGTCCACCTCCCATCTATGTATTTTGACTTTGCAGAAAAATACCGCTATGAATATTCATCGGAAGCTCGTGGAAATTTATGGTAGTGATATAATGAGTCAACAACATGTCACAAAACGGATGATCTCCTTGGTGATACTGTTCTGGATTGTGATGAAAGACGAGACGGCGGAAATCTATGACACTGCCATACAAAATGCTGATGTCCCGACTATGGAAGCATCTATTCGATTCTACATAAATGTTGTAACCTTACTTTCTGGATGACCTATTAATCAAGGAATCATTTTGATGGATTTTGTCATGGGATCATCAAGTCATGGGGATGTAAATGCTTTACAATTTTCGAATATATTCATCACATAACTTCATCCATTAAATAGATTGAATCACTGGGATAAGACTTCTAAGTCGTGTTAGAATTGGTTTTGAAGGATCGATCGAATAATTCGGATAAATTTACTGAATGTCCTCGGACATTATTCAGCTGGAGCAAAATCCTGTTGCCTAAATGTTGCCTGTATTTAAGGTATTCGACGAGAATCTTGACCATCCAGGCTTTATTGTCGGATCGTTTTGTGAGAATTTCTAAGATTCTCTCGAACGAAATTATATTTAATGTTGCGAATCAGATCCACAATCGAAATAATTGTTCCTATGCAATTTTGGATCTCAAAAGGATCTTATTATAAAGAGGAAAAATAACGGTTTTTTCGGTTTTCGGCTTACGGTTCAGCTCCGAGTGATAAATTTATGATTTTTTTAAAATATTTTTGTTAGTGTGACCGATTTACCATCTTCATGCAATAGCGCTGTTAGTCTGAGCGGATTTAATTCGCCAGATTAACAGCGGCATCTTCCGTGGCGCTGCATGGACATTGCACTTGCAATTACCAATCGATCACTTCTTGTACGTGCACTTTTGTCGGTTGGGTGTGATGTGGAAGAGGCGGGAGTTGAGATGAGTCGTCAGTTGCCCTTGAGGGCGGGAGGACGTCCTTCTCGCAGCCAGATATCTTTTTATTAAATTAGTTTTACACACAAATTTCGATATATATTTCAACGTCATTGATGATATATAGCATTATAAATAAATTACATTTTAAGTATCGGATAAAAGTCTGAAAAGTCATATGAAAGTAAGACGTATCAGAGATAATCGAATGCTGCTATGAGATGGTAAGAATTCGCCACGACCTTGGCCCAATTGGACGAACAAAGAAGACGACCACGTCCGGAAGCTTTGATTCCAAAAATGGAATAAGCTGGAGAAGTTGGTCACGATGCAAGATTTATTAAGCGGAGGCGGTGTAAGTCGGGCCGGCGTGTGTACGTGGGTAGAGGTGTCCACCACACACCCGCGTGTGTATGGAGTTATTTTTACAGGGTGCTCGCTGCTGCTTGCTACTGTATAAATTATGACTGGACCTCCGAGTGCATCGACTGGGCCTCCCCAAATGCATAAATTTACAAAATGATGATTGCATTCCATTCACAAAAAACTAGAATCATAATATTAATGAAAAAACTAACCGAATTTGCTCCAAAAAACTGGAGCGAAAGCTCTGATTTTGCGGAGGTTGCGCCCCGGATGATAATTTATTTAGATCGCGGGATGAAAAAAGGGATCAAATTTAAAATTTATCGATGGAACAGGAAAAAGAACAACAATTGCACGCTGGGCGTTGTGTTAATCTCGTTTAATTCATATTTTGGAAACAGATCATAGATGGCATTGAACAGATGCAGTGTTGCATCAAACTTGCAACATTCAAAATTGTTACATTTTGAAGCAAGGGTCAATAGTTTTTCATTGATAGATGAGTCTAAATATTGTTGTTTCATATCCAGAGTGGCGTTAAAAGTGGGACAAAATGCATACCACCCGAGAAAAAGCTTTGACAACGACATAATCCGTTGCATCCTGTAAATTCGGATTGATTTTGCATTTACTTTAAATAGCAATATTTAATTCCACAGGGAATTTTGGTCCATAAGCCAATACTCGAAATAGAAGGATAGCCATGTCTTATTTTAGATACATTGATTTGCTTTCTATAATATTTAAATCATGATTTACAGTATGAAATAATAGATAGATACAGGATATAAAGGCGATAATTTTATAAATGAAGCCATAAAAACATTAATTTTTCAGGGTTTTGATGCATATCGAGCGTTATCGCATTAAAATGCGACACGCTTCGTATACTTATCCAATCATTTTAAATGGATTATATGATTTATATTTTTGTGAATATTAATTATGCTAATTTTAAACAATATTTAATGCAAATTCGCAGATCATCCTTAGTAAAATGCATCGGCGCTAAATCAGATTTGCGCGTTTTTCATGCATATTGTAAGGTTTGTGATTGATATCAATTAAAAAATTTATATGGGGGTTGTGCAAAAATATTGGACGTTTGCATATATTCTTAATGCCGCCATGCGATCGGTGCATAAATATTAGATGTTGTAAATGTTTTTTACAAAATCATTTTGAAATAATGCGCGGCCCGCGTGACAGATGTCAAATTACCAGTGAAGTCCACTAGTATTTTTTGCCGCGCAGGGCTCCCGAGTGTATGTGTGGGAGGCGATGGGGGTTCGTAGGTGATGGGTTACGAGCGGGGTGGCTTTGAGAATGGGGGTGTGCCGAACCCCTATCGGCCACCATGGAAGTGCGAATGCACAGCGACGCCGGAAAAAGACTTCAAAAGCTATGGAAATTCTCGCACTTCCATATTTATATTTTTGATAAACAATCGGCCCGACGAATATTTATACGCACGCAACCGGTTGAAATTCTGTCGTATTTAGCATATGGAAGAAACGAAATTTTATATTTACTTCATACATAATTTCCCGATTTCAATATAGAGCTGTTTAACGTGTATGGAATGAATTAAACACAAATTAAATATGAACTATAACATCGTTAAAATATCCGCCGCGGCTTTTCTTGGTGACACGTATTCGGTGACCAATTTTCGATGACATTCGATGATTTTGAATTTATTTTTCACAATCTGGATTCGAACTTAAGCCTTTATAATAAGAATTCAGAATATAACTCAAAATAGTTTCTTGGTCTAAATTAGCCCCAATATTAGGGGGATTAGTTTAGTGCAAGCTTTCGGCTGAATTATAATATTCGGAATAAATTCAAATAGATTAAAATCAATTAATTCAAGTTAACAATGAAGTCAACCTTAATGAGTAACATATTTCGTCTGTTGCGCAACACATATAATTATTGGGGTCATTAAACACCCCCGAGCCTTCTCTGTGCGGCTAGAAAATTAAAATGGGAACAATTTTAAATAGGATTTATGGCCGGGGCAATACATTCCGCAAATCGCAATATGTAATGTATTCCTTTTTAAATTTATCTACCCGAATACTCATACTGCATGAAATTGGTAAGAGCGTAAAGATCAATGTAATTTATTTCCCCCATTACGTACATTCCGATTTAGGCAATAAATAAATATTTATTATATCGCTCGCTTTTTCTTCTTCTAATAGCGATTTCGGGGCGTACATGCGGAAAATTGGGGCCCCCGATTATCAGGCCAATTTGTTTCGTTTTTTAATGAAATCCTCTTAAAATGCTGATCGACTCTTTAATGGCGCAAATCTATAAATCAAAGGCATTTATGATCACCAATAATCGATGATACAACGGACGAAGCGCGTTCATCAAAAATATATTTTGGGTGTTTGGCTTTGGTCAAACGTTTGGCTTATAGTCGATCAATATTTTGGCTTATTATGTTTGGATTATAATTCATTTTGTTCTACAATTTTTTTTATTAATGACAGGATATCGATCGTTTTAGTTGATCTTCATCCGTCCAATGTCTGTAATATGTCAGAATATAATGTATAATCACGAAGCAGTAATGTCTTCTTTTTATTGAATAAATACGGAAATTTCTCTTTTCATTTTTGTTACAAAACTTCTAATTGCCGACAATAATGTGCAGTTATACTTTATTTTAGTTTCATTAATTCATAATGGATGATTTTCCGCATATCCCACACTCATAAGATAATATTTTTATAGTCAATTACTATTTAAAAAGAGACTTGGGAAAGACTTTTCAAGGAGGCGTAGAATGTGTTTTTTTGTTCGTTTTTATTGTGTTTAGTGAAGGTACGCGGTACTCATCCTATCCCATAACACCCATCCTATTCCTTTTGCTGATAAGCTTTAAATATGTTTGCATTATGATCCATGAGGATCCGAGTCTTTGATTCGATTAGGGATTTTAGGGTATCGTTATCAAAAATTCTAAAGTCCTCCATCCCTATAGTATCGATTTAAATTTATGGAACCAATATTAACATCTACGGACTGTTATAACATCACCATAAACATCTTTGGGTGTTTTACTGGCTTTTGTGGACTAAACTCCAGAAAGCATTTTCCATTAAAATTAACTAAGTAAAACTCTAGAAAATCACTAATATTTGATGATTTAGATCATTAGTTATGTTAATATATGAAATCAAAGTATAGAAACAAACACACCGTATAATAAAAGCGAACTTCAGAATGAAACATTTCAACATAGATTCCAGTATTGCAATTCTGATTTCAAGAAAATAATTGCATTAATATCTATTTTATAAGATCTATTTTGACCAATCTTTGTATGAGTTTAATGTACAGGGTCTTTCAATAGGGACGCTTGAATTTTGTCAGGTTATAGCGGCCATACTGTAAAAGCAAAATCTGTCAAATTTATTGTAAATTGTTGTGGCAAATTACTATAGAAATTTATAATAGCGTTGAATATTTTTTCATAAATAATACTATTATAATGTAATATCAAATAAAAAACACCAGCGCGTTACTATGATATGTATTTGGTACACCATATGAAATTCTGAACCCCGTATCTATTATATTTCATATTGATATTCCCATTATTAGAGTCGAGGTGTAGTGAATACATCACCGGTAGGGAAAGGTAAATATAACAATTTAAAAAACATATACGTACTGTATATATGTATAAATATATTACACAGTTACTGCCCCTAGGTATCGCCTAAGCTCACCAATTAGTAGTTACGCCATTGTTTCCAAGCGTCCAGATTTCGGCGGGAAAGTCTCGATTTAGTAGCCTTCATCGTGCTGGTGAGGTGTACGATTTCTGCTAGATAAAAATTTCAATCCCGAATTTTTCGGGATAACGTTTACTAATACCGGGATTCATGAGCACCCAAAACTGTCCGGAATCCCTACTTACAATGGAACAGCGTCGTGATGATGTTTCAATCGAGTGTTTGGCGATGTTTCGTAGGCGGAGGAAAGTCTATATTGTTTCGCGACCTCATCTGCTGCGAGCCACTTATGTAAGTTAGTCTCTAAGTGGGCTTCCGTGATCGTACCAATGGCCCCAGGTATGCATTTATCCCTGAAAATGACGCAAAAAGCCTTAAAGGAGGACGGAGTGTCCACAAGGTTTGTGTGTCCGACCGGTCCGCTTTTCAGATAGCTGACATAACGAATGAACGCCTCGCAATCGGACGCCATACCCGAACATTTCTACAGAGCGATTAAGAACTCTCATTACAAAACAAAGTTGTCCGAAGAAGACTGATCGGGTGGGTTGATTAAATTTTGCATTGGTCGAATTATTATTGTCTTTTTTTAATTGCGGGCTTATGCCGGCTGGGTCGGCCGCCTGTTTTGCCACCCCCTTGTTATGGCCCTGCGTCTTATATAAACGATATGGATGTGTTATTTATTAATGGATGGATGAAATATACCAATGTTGAGTTATTTCAATAAAAAACACAAAGCTTATGTAGGGATAGGGTATAAGTTAATTTATAAGAGGGAAACATTTCAGTGATTCATCTACAGGAATATGTCATTTAAATTCGAAATAATGCTCAAATTTACGCGCAAAAGTATTGCGATTATAGTGCGCAAATTTAGCATCGATGTTGCAAACATAATTCCGGCGCAAATCTATTTTGCATGGAAAAAACCAATTCAATTACACAAACGCATTAATCCTTCAGATCGAAATTATATATAATTAAAGCAGAAATTAACACAGCGAAAAAAATCAATAACGCTTCTATCGAACGCGCTAAGTACACAATTTAAAAAGCAAATCTGACCTCATAAGAATATCGGGCGCCCCGGGCGCAATATTGCAATGGCGCTCTGTCAAACGAAATATGAAAGATCGCTTGAAACGGTTGCAGATGTCGGCGAGCTGAATGCGATTTACATTATAGCCAATAATTTCGCATTATTTTAATGTATTTATGTATTTATTTAAGGCAGCATTTAAAGTGGTGCCTTTCGATCGTAGTAATTTATCGCCTGATCGATATTATTATACAGGTATGCTGAATTGTAATTTTGTCCGGCACACATTTAATGAACGCAACGTGTTTTTCTCACTTTTGTCCCGCGATTATAATAATTTGAAATGCATAAAATGCCACCCTACGCTGAAATTGTACGGGAGCGCGCTTTTATGGGCGAAAAACCCCTCCCCCATATAAAAAACGGTATTAAGAAATTTGACCCGGGCGTCCTGTATGCTTTGTATGTGGCAGATGTGAAAGTCGAAACAGTAATTTTCTTGCATTTATAATAGATCTTGATGTGTTAATCTATGCGCTGTGATCGCATTATATCATCGGCCCCATGGTGTAACGGTTAGCACTCTGGACTTTGAATCCAGCGATCCGAGTTCAAATCTCGGTGGGACCTGAGATTTTTTAAGTCATTTCTTGTTATGAAACCCGATTATTTTATGGAGATAATTGTCTTTTTGTTCTGGCGATAAGTATCATTTTACGCGTATTATTCCATTATAGCGTAAATATGTCCATATCCGCCCATAGACATATTTATCATGAAAAGTATTTCTTTCGAAGAGTATTTCCTAAAGTTTCGAACATAAAATGCGTATAACGCATCCTGAAATAAAATCTTCACATAATATTATTTTTGGTAACATAATGAACGTTCCTACGGACACAGCACATTTGATACGGCAGTATCTGCTATAAAAGAAGAAACTGGACTCTTCGAAGAAGCTCGTTTTAGGAAAATTAACTTGGTCATCTTAAAGACAAATACCAAGTCTTTAAAAAGCACTCAAACTTTTTGGAGGTCATGATTTCTTTAATATTGAGCGTATGCGAAGGTGAACATGATATGTGATAATTCTCCATGAATAGAAGAGACCTAAATTCATTATAAGAATGATGATGATTATTAAATTAATGTGCTACTAAAGAAAAGTAGACAATATGGTAAGTAATCAATGGTGGTTATTGCAAATTTAGCAAATTGTTTAAAATATTATAAATCAGGGTGCGGCAGAGAAACTTCCTTATTTAAAATGCGCCCCCCGAAATGAAAATTATTTTAAAAGGGATGAAATAATATTCATTAAAAAAGAGTAAGATTTAACGTTTTTTTAACATGTAGCTTTAGTAACGATCATGCAGTGGACTGTCTTTAAATGTCTCTTTGTAACATATAAAAAATAATTGAACTGATATCTAATATACTGTTTGTGTTATTACTAATAAGGTAGTATCCCTGCCGCATCCTGTACATATAATTTATATTATATTTATCTAAAATATATTAAAATAAAGTTATCCACCAAAAGGATCCACGCAAAAAATACATTTTCGAGTCAAAATGGTAGCTTAATATTTGTATACAGATATTTTGTATAAAATTACCTTTTTTAGTGTCATTTAAATTTTTTATATTCCATAAATATATTCATCCAGATCATCAGACCTTTTTATTGATATACGAGCCACAGTTTGATTTTTAACTAAATTATAATCATTTCCACATACAAATAAGCTGAGAAATTGCTCTATTAAGTATTTATTATAATGCTGAAAATGGTATATAATAAAATCAAGTTTAATATTTTTGGAAAAAAAATTGAAATAAGATCTACGATATGATAGGATTTTTTCATTTTAAGCATTCCAATACCACAAGCGACGAATACCACTGGGATGGCAGCATTTAACCAACGCATCATCCCAATGTTAACCCACGAAGACGTGGAATCTAATATCAGGCATTTTACACAGAATAAAGTTTTCCCAGCGTGCCATAGAGAGATCTATGCTCGGAGTGTCTTTACAATATAGAATCAGAAACGAGGATATCCGAAGAAGAACTCGAGTAGTAGACGCTACTGAAAGAATTGACACACTTAAGTGGCAATGGGGGAGACAAATGTGTCGAAGAAACGACGGTCGATGGGGAAGAAAAGTGTTGGAATGTAGACCCCTGTAAGACTGACGACATCGAAAGAATAGCAGGATGAAGCTGGATGCGGAAAGCGGAGGATCGAGAGGGATGAAGACTCATGCGTTCAACGGTGGACGAACACAGACTGATGATGATGATGATGATTATGAATCTTTCCTCAGCGGTCAGACTACATGAGGATTTGAAGATTCCGCCACGACCAGGTGCACAGCTCATCAGATACCCATTGAAACCATCCTACTGTATTCAACCATCGACATCTTATGTAAGAGTCTATTGTGACAATAAAATCAAAAGTTTATCGTGGCTTTAAAAAAAACATAATTTATCGGCTTTAAATCCTACATCTTAAAATAGACATCAAGGACCTCAAGGACCATCAAGGAATTTACTATAAGTCGCAGTACAAAACACTTAAAAAACTAAGAACACTTGCCTGAGTATCGACGCTGCATGACGTTCAGGATAGATCCTGGAGTACGGGACGCATTCTGGAACAACACTGCACTTTATTTATTAAGATATATCCCTCTGACGATTAAGCCAAACCGTATAACCTAAGAACCGAACACGCACTGATTGTCGCCTAGCTTAATTCGACGGCTCAACTGAGCGTACGAATATAAATGTATTAATACTAAATGTAAATTATTATGAAAAACTATTGAAAGAATGCATGAGACTCTCTTTGAGATGAGCTCTTTTGATATATTCCCAAAAATATTTTTATCAAATTTGAAATTCATTAAAAAATAATATATTTATGCAACGAAAAGGATGATGATTTTTTTTGAAAAATAATATTTTTGGGAATATATCGCAGCACCTATTTAATCTCATGATTTTTAAAAAATAGTTTTTCTTATAAATATTAATAATTTGTCATAAATGCGTTTCAATTTGTCCGTCCAGTTTAGGCGTCGAGTTTATGCTATGCAACAATATTCGGTGCAGAGCTATATTTTATTTTCACAGGTTAGGATGTGCATGTGCGTATCTTAAGTGATATTTTTTAATACACAGAGTGTTGTGCCGTTCCGGAATGTGATCCGTGTTCCAGACTGTATCCTGATCGTCATGCAGCTAAAATATTGAGGCAAGTTGTCATAGTTTTTAAGTATATTGTAATACGATTATTAGGCTTATTATCGAAATGTTTAATGTTGAACAATTGCATTGAGATTTCAAGAACACGGATCGGAAATAATACTCATAGTGGATTGGAAAATCAAGATGTCTATTTTAAGATATAGGATTTAGGTCCGATTTTTGTATCATTTTTTTAAAGTCACGACTAACATTCAAATGTATATGTAAAATACGATATTCGGAAGTGATTCATTTAACATTCCATAGCTAAAAGCTTCATTTAGCATCAATTTTTCCTTAGATCAAAGAAAATACATCATATATCATTTTAAAAGTATATCATCAGTTAAATAATTGGACTAAAATGTGTCAAATATTTAATTTCAGGTATGAAATCGTATTTAATATAAAAGCAATCCGCAATTGTTTGATTACGAAATCGACCAGCCTTGATCAATCAATAGTCTGAAGTTTAGATGGACGTTGTGAAAAATTGTACAGTGTGGTTCAAAAGAACTGCTGGTGAGCCAAATTCCAAAGGTGTCCAGGACTTCAAAATTCATGCAGTAAGAGCTCTCAGGTAAGGATAATAAGATTTACAAGATAAATTTGAGCTATCATTTAATTTGTCATCTAAAATATACACACAACATATTTGGTCTAATGGATGTTTAAATTCTTTGTTTTAGGTAAGTCTTTCGAATAGCGCAATATCAATTTGAAATACCGAAGTTTTCAAATATACTCATACTTTGAGTTAAATACACAATGCGTAAAAATACGTAAAACCGAAACATAAATATTCTTCAGAATATTGTCGATTATTTTTTCTGATTTTACTGGATACATTTTCTTTTGTATGAGACGTATGATGTCTAGTAATATCGTCACTGCTTCTTTCACTTGTACTCCCTGTGTCATTAATATTTTGGTTTGATTCACGATTTCGTTTGGTAATAAATGTATCCATTGTAACGTAGGCGAGAACTCTCAGCTGAATACCGGGGCCCAGTTATGTTCGTCTTGCTTCTGTCGACCAGTCCCAGTTACCTCCGTTCATAGAGCTTCTGACGGCCAGCATGTTTATTTACTCCACTTTGAACAGACTGTGGCTGCGAGGCGTAGAATACCCAAAGTCTACGTTAAACGGTTAACATACGCGCAATTGATTTGGCTAATTCAAAATTACATTAACTCTTTTGTTGACTTTCATAATTTCGCCAACGACTTTTTCGGTTTTCACTGTTTTGCAGAAATTTTCGTTTTTACCAATTTTTTCGCGGTGCACTTGTAATAAGCTCGCGGTGCACCGGTTGAGAAACACTGAAAAACGGTTTAAGTGTATACAATTAATAAATTTGAGCGGCAAAATTCCGGGCCATATTTGAATCCCCCTGACATTAAGCTGCTCAATAATGAAAATGAACATTTGAGGCCGGATTTGCCTTCCTCATTTTGTTTTCATTTTCGGTTATGTCTTGTGAAAAACGTGTTTGTCCGAAGCTAGGCAATAAAGCCATGTTGAAATACTGGACGAACATCCTATTTTAGGAAGTCGGCGACGTAATGAAAGTCAGCCATTGTCGAATTAGAGCTTTAGGAACGATCCGGGCGAGCAGGCCGTATATGAACGGGACGTAAATCGAAAGTCAACTGTGCATTTGCGCCATGATTCCGATAGTACGCTAACAAGTTTTTTACTGTCCGGCGCATATAAGTTACATGGGGCCCCTGCTACCGAACGCAAAAGGGCCCCCGGGCCATCGATAAATTTAAGGGCCTATAAAAAGGTAAAATGACCCGCTCAGGTAAAATTGTACACTTACAAACTTGCATGCAGGTAATCAATGCGCCGCCCGGCTAATTTATAGTTTTCGATGCATTACGACGTATAATGCATGTCGTTAATAAGCACCAAATTTTTATCGAGGTTTTTGTACACATATAATTATAATACCGGCATTATATTTATAACACGTCTTTTTTATCTCGACCTTTTCGTATCGATCTGACGGAGGAGCCGATAAATTACTTCGGTGTATGGCCGGCTTGGATGAGGATAAAATTGGTATCTGAAATGGCTGAATTATCGCATCGCAGAACGAGAGGTGAAAAATTCCAAGCAAATTGCATAATACAATCACATACGTCTCGGAACACTCTGGATTTAATCGAAAACTGCCAATAATATCGGCCGAAATCTATAGCTTTTAAAGAAATCAATGATGAATGAACTTATGTGCTAGGATTCTGAACAACTGCTAATTTGGTCCCCTTGTGAATGTATGAAAAATAAAAAATATAGACAACTACAAACAAATATTGAGAGATTGGAGTTACACTTAACCCGATAATGAGTAATCGCGCATATGTGCGTTCATACTCGAGTGATACAGAAAGAGGTTTTTTGCACATCATACACTCGTATACAACATACAACCCCTACACATCTAAATATTCTCAAATATTGCGAAGATCGATCCATAGCGCTTCATTTTCAATGCCGTTTCAATTAAATTTCAGTTAAAATTTTACGAATACAAATAATTACTTTTTTTCTATAAGGCATAACATATTTGAAGATTTTTTCTAGAGCACAAAATATAGATTTATCAAATCAATCATCAACAATTTGTCCATATCTGATTGAAAACCATTAGGTATGGGGTCTTTTTAGATTGTTGGTGGTCTTATTAGAATCATAATAAATAGAAGAAAACCACATACATTAATTACACTTGGGTCTGTTTTATGCGATTTTGAAAAATAATGGAATCTATCCCTCATTTTTCTACAGAGCACAAAGTTTTTTTTATGCGAATGCGCATAAAAAAAGTCATCCAGATTTAGAACAAGATTCAAATGTAAAAATTGTGTTTCTTCCACCCAACACGACATGTTTAATTCAGCCACTAGATAAGGGCATCATTTCCACTTTTAAAAAGTAATATATTATGAAACTAGAGAATAAGTTATTGACTGTACATGAAGTTTGGAAAAAGTTTTCAATTTTGGACTGTTTAAATAATGTTTCAAGTGCAGTATCTCAGATTATTCCACACACTTTAAATTCTTGTTTGTAAAGCAGTTTCATACGAATGTGTTACAGATGGCAAGTTTTTTTTATGCGATTTTTGGTACATTTCATCAAATTGATTTGAAGTTATGCGGTTTTTTAAAAACAACGGAAGCTATCCCTAAGTTTTATATGTAGTTAAAGTATTTTTTATGCGTATTTTTTGTATGCGACTCCCCGTGGAACGTATCTATCGCATAAGACTAAAGTGTATATATTTAAAACTCAACTAAGGCTAAAATCTATTGATTTCAAGCTTCAACTAATGAATTATTTCGTTACTATAACTGAAGACACACATGTATATTGTTTAAGTTTACGCAAAGAAATTAACGAATATTGTGTGCTATCAACAGTGTAAAGGTTCATTTATTGATATACAAATTTCATTCACGCTGTGCGATTCTGAGCGAAAAATGGATTTGTGTGGACGATAAGTGGTTGATATAAATGAAAGATTTGACATCATTCATTTCTGAACAAATTCATTATTGTTGCGTGGGTGACGTCTTTCTGCGTTTTTTTAGAGGCAATTCATCAGATTAACGGCAACATCTTTATTTCTTCCTATGCATTGTTTCATTCATCATCATCAAGATTCACAAAAAGAGGGAGAATAAAGACGTGCAGGATAAAAAAGAGAGTTGGCGGATAGTCCTTGCTGCGGGAAGAGGTATTCTTCCTGCAGCCATATGTAATCTCATACGCTCACGCTCCATATAATGTAAATAGAGGTGTTCATCAATATGGATTCCAATAATTGTATCACCATACAGTTTAGACTAGCATCTTGCAGAATCATCATCTCAATAGAATGATAAAAATTAGGTTAGTCAAAGTAATCTGTTTACTATAGGAATGGAGAAGATTTGTCGAAGAGTGGATAGAAATCTGAAAATCGAACCAAGTCAGCTGGCTTATTCTGGTTATCTTGTTTGGAAGTCTCAAAAAGAAAGAATTCAGATACAATATATGAACATCAAAGACTTTCGATTAAACATCAGTTTTTGCATTTTTGCATCAAAATATTAGCAATTTTAAAAAAATATTCCCTGATCAATTCGAGGGACCAAAAATAAAGTAAATTTTGAATGAATGAAAGCCCCGACAATACGATATTTATCGGAAAACATTTTGAATTTCACGCTCGAAACTTTGTTCGAACTGTGAAAAATTCAGCGATTGGAAATTTTACGTTTAAAAAATCTGGGGTGTTTTATTGGGGTATGTTAACTTTTCTGCTTCATCCCTCATCGCCAGATTTTATAAGTTGTTCTTCCAGAATTAAAGCCTCATACTGTTCAAATAATTTTATTCTGGCTTAAATATATGTGGAAGTACAAGATGCGGCAGGGAAACTACCTTATTATAAAAATTAATAAACACAAGCACTATAAGAGATATAAGTTTTATTATTTTTTCATATTATACAGAGAGGTTTTAAATTTTTGTTAATTGAATATTTGGTTAAAAATGATCTGCGGGTGCGATATTAAAATGATTGCTGAATAAACGTTGCGCGAAGATGATTGAACGCCGCTTGAAAAGTACGCCTCTAAGGCGAACGCACGCTCTTCCATCGTCTGCCACATGATTGTTATTAAAAATATATAACAAAAAACGTTAAATTGTGTTCTTTCAAATGAATTCCATTTAGTTATTTTCGAAACATCTGTAGCTTCAGGGCGCTGGTTTTAAATAAGGAAGTTTCCCTGTCGCACTCTATACAAGAACAAAAATCAATATGATCGAACCTGTTGCGCCTCAATTATGAGTCACTAGCTGATTATAAATATTTTTACGAATGGATCGATAAAATAGTAATTCATATCGTATTTACAACTACACATTCATTACATATTATTTTCATTAAAAATGCATAAAGATAATGGCATCGTTCATTCATTTGAACGGCGCTCAATGAGATAGTCAAATAATTATTTTTCATACGCTAAGTGCCTCGTCGATAATTTTTCATAGAATTATTTAAGCGGCTGTCATTCGTCAACTTTTTCATTTACATCCCTGACGTAAGCCGCAATTATCTTATCAAATAATTACAATATAATAGATATAATACAAACGGGCCTTATTTTAACATGTAATTAAGCAATGTGTTGTGCTTATATAAGATGCATGATTACAGCGCAATGTCGAAAATGACATGCGACGATGAAAAAACGCATTGTTACGGAACATCTTCAATTCTTTGAATGACACGAACCCGATGGAGTTCAGAGGTGTTTCGCTTTTTTGCTATTTTTTCTGGGTCAGTGGGCTTTTGGAAAGATCAAAATTCTTAATTTGCATAATGATCAGGATCTTATTGATCACGAATGTAATTATGCGATGTAAATGGAGTCATAGCGACAATTGAATCGTGATCGGCATTAATGATATCATCAAGCAGTAATTGGTTAACACTTGCAATTGATCTCATAATTTATGGCTGTAAATTGACCCCGAATAATTAATACAATGCAATTCCATTAATTGTATTAAAATAATGCACGTTTCTTCTTCCAGAGTATGATGACAGTTCAATCAATCTTGAGAAATTACAGCAATCTAATTGATATTGTTATGCAAAAGAAAAATATAAGCTTCATCAGACAGAGCTAAAACCGTCGACGCATATGTATTTGTAGTTAACTATTTAGGATCCCCGTCTTAAAAAGCACGCATTATGTGTGTTAAAATGACGTTAAGATGTTCGTTTTGGTGTCACGTGAAAACGCTAGTATAATCCGTAAATAATTAACGATGATGATACAACATGTGTATCATGACTTCCAATCGTTATTAGCCGTTGATACCACATATGCATCATGCTTCCACCAAGTTACGACCTCTGTAAAACGATTTCATCGGTAATTATTGATCGATAGTAAAACCTATATATCAGCAAACAGTGGCTCTCAACCTTTTTTAATTAAAGTCCATATAAATCTGAACTTTTATTTTTTCAAAATATTATGCATGGGTTCGTTCTTCTTTCGGATCATCTGTATTCGGACGGATGGATGGAGATGGACGGGCGTCGAACAAAAAGACTCTAGGTATTTTTTTATTCAGCACGAAAGAGAGAGATCTGGCTGCGGGAAGGATGTCCTCCCGCAGCCAAGGTCAACCGACGACTTCTTAAAATAGTACATTGTATCTAAAAAGAGATGGAAGATGTCGCTGTTAATCTGGGGAATTAAATCTGCTCAGATTAACAGCGCTATTGCATATGGATGCTAAATCGCCCATAATACAATGTATTTATTTCGTTTTCTATTATAGCAATGTGGTTATATAGTCGGACGGATGGATGGAGGTAGACGGGCATCGAATAGAAAGTCTCTCGTCTTAGATAACCTCTTTATCAAACACGAGATATATATATACGGCTGCGGGAAGGATGTCTTCTCGTAGCCAAGGCTATTCGATCACTCTTTACGATTCTCGCCATCGGACTGACAACGACACATGCGCATGAAGCGATCGGTGTCATTCTTTCAGATTGAATGTGACTGCAATGCCACAAAAGATGGCAGAAGATATCGCTGTTAATCTGGTGAATTAAATTTGCACAGATTAACAGCGCCATTGTATAGGGATGATAATTCGCCAATGCTACAGTGCCATATACCTGTAGATAGTCTCGTGATTAAACGGTCGTTCTAGTCATCATCTTGAGTTAAAATCTACAAGAGATGTGGCTGATACCGTTAAAAAAAACATTTATTTGTTATGAAAAACCATGTTAACATGATTGACAATAATATTTTAAAAGGGATTGCTAAAAGCTAGTTTATGCATCGTCATCTGAGAGTCTCGCAGTTGGGGTCTTTCTCCGTCTGAAATACTGCAAGTACATAAGAATTATAGTCAAACACTGTATTTGGTATCTCTTTTCTTGATCAGCTCTCACATTTTTTTGATCCGATAGTTGATCGGTCTACGTAGATCTGATGATCGTAAACCCAGTGTCGGATTTTGCACTTGAGATGTCTTTGGCGCATTCTAAGTTTGTGGACCCCTGTCTCCTAATATTTTAAATTTGCTTTTGAAACCCTTTTATAGTTATTTCATAAGCTCATTATTTATTTAAGATGTTATATCCATTTTCAAATTTTGGTGATCTTATAACCTGGTTCTGAAAAACGATTTGCTTTTTAGTAGGCTAAATCTAGATCGAGCTTATCTTTCGAAAATATCAACACTTTCGATCTATTAAATATGTTTGTTATGATGAACCTTTTGTCCACGATCTGTACTTTAACCCAAAGCCTATATAAGAAGAATCCAGGATTCTGATGCATTATAATAATACTTGCTACCATATAATATGATGGCTGGGGATGAAAAGTTGTTATTGTACGACAAAAAATGTCGTTGAATATAGTCGTCATCCAAGGGATAGATAGCAAAACCACTATGCTAAAATCATAATTTCATCTGGATTTTCTTGTTCGGCGATGATAAAGACACTTCGTCCAGTAACCTCGACGCAAATAAAGCACCAATCGAGTCTTGGACAATTTTCTAGGCGCTATTACATCCATTGTCTCCATAATCGGAGTCACCTGGCATTGGCTGACGTCACCAAATAATGTCCCGTGCAAAATGCATGTAATTTTGAGATTCATTGTCTCGTATGTTAATGCAGCTAATGATTGTCTGTGACTCATTCTAATGTCATTAGCTCGGCGAAACCGGTACTTGTAGGGAATTGGACTGCTCGGATTTATTATCTCCGGTAACATATTTGGTGTCGGTGATTGTGGTAATGATATATCGGCGCTCGAGTGCCGATTGCAGTTGCATAAGGGACCGGAGATATGCAACTACATTGGCGAAAGCAATGTAGGAATCTGCAAGCGGCGTCGACAAGATCTGCGATTAACATTGCTAAGTGATTCTTGTGCAAGGGCTTCGCTCTGGGTGCTTGTTTAATTGGTCGCATTAAAAGAAGACAATGCCGATGGACACATTACCGTGGAATCTCTCTTTTATGCGGCGCTGTGAGACCTTCCAGCCAGCAAATTGATCCAAAACGGGATTCCGAAACATGATGCGGTTTTAATTTTAATCTCAGGACTTCTGTAAAATTATGAAATAAATACATCTAAAAGGTTGTAACAAATCAAACTTCCGAATTTCCATCAAGTAAGAGGTCGATTATGATTGGCAAAGATTGTGTGCAAATATTTTACAAGTACACAAACTAAACATAGGTATCAATGAAGCTTTTGAGAAGGGTTGAGCTGGCGGTAATATGAATCTCAACAATGACCCTAGAGCAAATTCTAAAACAGCGACTATGAATGAAGAACTTTTGAGAGTCATGGAAGCTAATCCACATACAATATTTCAAGCTCTTGCATGTGATAATGATAAAATACAATTTTTAAATCCAACTAGTGGAATAAAATGTATTCCATATGACAAATAGAAAAATATATGGACAATGATTGAATGCAAATTAAGCTCTAGATACGCAACCAAGTAACCATCACATCGCCGATTTCATTTTTAAAAAAATGGGGTTAGGAGGGGGGGGGGGTCTTTTGCTATTTTTGCAAAGACGGAGCTTTTTCCTTAAATTAGGATTTCTTTCGTGAGCATTTCTGTCATATAAATTATTTTTTTTGGCAGCCCTATTCCGTGGTTCGGTCTCCAGATCTGACACCACTGGATTTTTGTCTGGGGACGTACCCTATTCCGTGGCTCGCACGGTTTTCAGATCTGATACCACTTTTTTATTATTTTTAGTTTTTGGTTATATTTTGCTGTGTTTAAGTGCTATTACAATATTGTGAGTGTTTTTGGCTTAATTTCATGATAAATAAGAGTGTACTGTGCCAGCCATATGTGGCTGACACGGCTCTCCATTAATGAAGTACAGTGTCAGCCACATATGGCTGACACGGCAGTCAAAGTGTTAAGAACACTATATCTGACTATAGTTCAACGTCTATATATTGTTAAGCCGCATTTTTAGTGAAAATTTCTCGCAAAGATAAAATGCTGCATTGCACTCAAACAGTTAAATTGATTTATTATATCTTAATTCTACGTGCTTAACCCTTTGAGTGCCGGAGGCCGATATATCGGCTCTTGATGCACTGGCGAGAAGTGCCAGAGCCGATATATCGGCCCGCGCCTTGTAGCGCTTTACTATTTGCATTGCGAGAAACTCTATCTCAAAATAAATTTAGAATACGTTATAAATTATCTAATTTCATTACGAGAGAATTAAAATAAATAGTTTTTCGTTTTATTTCTTTGACGACAACATTTTCCTATCGCTTGGAGGTACCAAAATCTAACATAAAAGTTCAACAAATGTGCCACGTATAGGCGTACGGAAACTTCCAGGAAATTTGGAAAGAGTTTGCGTGGTGTGCAGCAGAAAGGATGGTGGTCCAAAAAGAAAATCACGCACAATTTGTAATAAGTGCAACAAAGGATTGCATGGAGCGTGCATTAGCAGCCACGAATGCTAAATAAATTATTTGTGTGAGTTTTACAACAAAATTTTACACATTTACAATATATAAATATAAATATTTATGACAACATAATTTTGTTTCAGCAATGTTATATTACCTATACCAATTACATATGTCGAAAGAGATAATCCGCCCGGCGCCTACCATGTACCTTCGAGTTATGTTTTATTTTTGTTATGTAGTTTTGTTTATTTTGGTACAAAATGCATTGGAAATGCAAAGTATATACTTCATTATAATTGGCCCATATAAAATTATGATGGAAAGATGACTGTTTATATATGCAAATATGTTTTGTATAAGAGAACTCAACTTTTACTTTATTTTTAAACATTTATACTTTTGTTTTTTCTAAAATTTTAATTGAATACAAAAAAACTAGTGCCATTATTTTGTTCTGTATTTCATCCACAATATATGGTTTTTTGAATCATGTAAATATTGTTCCTCGTTTGGTTTTTATAAACATTTTTCCGAATCCTTGTAAAACTGTAAAATTCGGCTGGTTTTTCTCGCATAGGTACCTCTATTTAGCCCGGCACTAAAAGGGTTAAATAAGGTTTACAACTGCAGTAGAACTGAACCGAAAACCGATGACCGGTAAAACGGTTATTTTTGCCGGAACGAAAACCGGAATCGAACCAATTTGAAAATATCGTTTTTTTTTGGTTCGGTTTACGTTTTACACGAAAAAGAGTTTTGTTATTTTTTTGTGTTGATATAATATGTGACATCCACCATTCTTATGCATAATTAGTAGATTAGTAGTTTAATTGTATTCATCTAATCTATCTATATATAAAAGTATAAAAATGAATGTGTGTCTGTCGTTTGTTTGTTAGTTTGTCCCGTATACGTTCCTACACCATTCAACCAATTGCGATGAAGCTTTGGTGAGTTATTGGGCGTGTATCCGAAAAAGTTTTTATATCTGTTTACAATCTATTTTGTGAGACGTTTAACGGATGCACCATTTTGACGCATATTGGTTTGATGAATTGGGCAGGCGAGGGAGAAAGATGCGCGCAAAATGCGGCGGAGAGAAGGAGACAG
Organism: Stenopsyche tienmushanensis; assembly: GCA_008973525.1. Lineage (NCBI taxonomy): Eukaryota > Metazoa > Arthropoda > Insecta > Trichoptera > Stenopsychidae > Stenopsyche > Stenopsyche tienmushanensis. The sequence goes on along the minus strand of WACJ01000407.1, from coordinate 80,492 downwards.
TCGATTTTTGAAGCAAGAGCGAGCGCATGCAAGTGTAGCGTGGGCGATATATCATCCCCGCATAGTAGCGGCATCTTCCACTTCTCTTCAGGTGCAATGTGCTATTTTAGCAGCGCCACCTCTTGTGGCCCTGCGGAGCCATTGCACCTGCTTACCGACCGATCGCTTCTTGCGCGTGCATCGTTACCGGCTGGGTAGTGACGCGCAGGAAGCGGGAGTCGGGAGAGTCGTCCGTTGGCCTTGGCTGCGGAAGGTCGTCCCTCCTGCAGCCAGACCTCTCTCTCTCTATCTGTGCTGGGGAATAAATAGTTATCCTGTGAAGAGAGTCTTTCTGTTCAACGCCCTTCGTGTTCCCATCCATTCGTCCAGTACAACACAGCCCGATAGCAGAACGGACCCGTGCGGTAGCGCGGCCATCCCGACGAGCACGTGGAGGCGGGGAGCCGCCCGGGGACTCTGCCCCGAGAGCGCCCCCGCCTCAAACGTTACACATGCTTTTGGATCCTAGCCATTGAGCCCGCGCTACACATGGTCTGAAGCAATAAATCACGTAACTGTACTACTGCACTGCATGCAATTATCCTGATAAATCAATACTTCAGATAATAATGATATCAACCCGAATTTCAGCTTTTAATCTTTATTCTCATCATTTTACAACATTATTTTGTTTAGGTTATATCGTCCTATGTATCTGCCATGTACTTAGACTGGGACTTCCAGATTTAAATTTGTTTTCTAGTGATATATACTTCAATCTGGTGAAAGCTCTGGGAAACTTTCAATAAATTAGTTTCAAGTTGTTATACTTTCAATTAGTTATTTATCTAAATATTTTTAAGAAATTTCTATAAACAAATTGTAAATTAATAACCCCTACATGGAAGGAGATATGGAAAATAATACGTTAATTAACAAATTATTAATAATTGATGACACTAAATTCGATAATATTGCATGTAGAATGCTTATTCATTTTAGAAAAGATAGAATAAAATGTACCGGAAAAACCATACTTTTTTCTTATATGAATGTTTAGAACTGAACCGGAACGAAAACCGAAATGAAAACAATAACGGTTCAAAACCCTGATAAAATTATATATTTAAATATTAACATTCAAGCTGATAAAGTGAGCCGAGTTTTAATTCTCATCCACAAACTCATTATTTTGTATGTTAAGCCCTAATAATTTGCTCTAAATTTGAATGAAAATATTGTCGCATTATTCAAACAGTGGTGAAAGTGGATTCTGACCTGTTGAGAATTTTATGAGGAATCAATTTTATGACATAAAATTGATTTGTAATGAAGTCAAAACAATAATAAAATCAAGTTGCTGATGCATATGTCAAAATGAAACTCGGACAGTTGGCGTTAATTATTATCTGATGCCGTATGATTAAGCGCAAGTCTCATTCCCATATGGAAAGTTGATCAATTCCGATCTATCAGAATTCGATTAACACGACACCGATGACATCACTTTCTCGATGAAAGCATTCATTGATTTGTTTCACAGCTTGATGGATAAAAAATAATGGAAGTGTTGGATGTCAACTATGAAAATCGCTATTATAATGCTGGTAATTCGAGAAATGGATCTTGATAAATAAACGCCTAATTCATACGTGATATGCGAATATATACCCTAAATGACCTTACGTTATAATTAATTTGACCGAAAATATGGACATTTGCCGTATATAATGTATATAAAACAAGATACACCAGACTAAGTGTTACTAACTTCGATCCATTGTAGTTGCCAAATTGTTGATATTAGTCATATTAAACTTGAGTTAGTTTTGAGCCAAGGGCTTCATAAAGCATGTATAATTAACATGTATTTCATAATAAAACAATGCGACATTAAGATATTTTGTCTAGTGCGGCGGGTAATGTGTTAAACATCAATTGATTTTGACCACATCGATTGTCTTTTATTCAAATGTCGAAAGTATATATTTATTTGAATCTGAAAATAATGTCTTTATACTGCATTATTTAACCTTTTACTGACACTAACAGTGTCGCACAAGAATGAAATAAACTCAGTTTAAAACAGCATGTGGCTATGAAAAACCTAGAATTTGTTCAGGTCATGATTTGAGTCTCGGTGATTCCTGATGATTGTTTTTGGATCAGAACTTAAATATAATTGGAATGCCTTCAAATGGTATCATGAGAGTCATCCAGGAAGTAAGGTAACAACATTTGTGTAGGATCAAAAAATGCTTGACGGCACCCAACTCCCACACAGCTTCTTATAAACAAGTCTTTCAGACATCCCTATGCAATGGCGCTGTTAATATGTGGAGATTTAATTCGCCGGACTAACAGCGATATATTCTATCTCTCTTTAGATGCAATGTGTAAGTTTAACGGCGCCATCTTTTGTGGCACTGCGGACACATTGCGTCTGGAATAATGACAGCGATTGTATCTTGCATCGTTGTTAGTTTGGTGGTGATGCGCAGGAAGTAGGAGTCTTGAAAAGTATCAGATAACCTTGGCTGCGGGAGGACGTCCTTCCCGCAGCCAAATATTTCTCTAGTGTTTAATAAAAATGTTATCTAAAACGAGAGACTTTCTATTCGACGCCCGTACACCTCCATTTATCCGTCCGGTTACACAACGACCCAAGAGCAGAACGTATCCGCGTGCGCGCGACCATCTCGGCAAGCACGTGGGAGCGGGGGGCGGCCCAAGAACTTTGTCCCAAGAACACTTCCACTTCGCCACCTAATTGCGCTACATTGGTGTCAGAATCGGCGGGTCATGATTAGTAAGCCGTTATGGATGGGAGGTGTCATTGAATGACGTGCGCCGACAGCACGTGTCGCTAGAAATTAGGATGGCTGAGAATCTGCCTGCATCCAGCCCTGGAACGACGATGTGGATGGTACGTCAGCTTCATTGAGAGATAAGGAGCCTTCGAGGAATGTCAGGAGAATCTTCGTGATGGTCGTCAAGCGTTAAATGGCGGTCATTTCGCAATTGTTTCTTAATTTTTTTGGCAAGTTTGTCAGAAGTCACTTCTCCCACTCTTTACCACGTCGTGAGTATCAGTACGATCTTCTCTGAACAACCTAACCCACTTTGTAACATGTTATCAGAGCCGTAACAAAGGTTTGAAGCACCTGTGGCAAGTATCTAACTTGCCTCCCTCCTCCACCCGGAAATCCATTTTTTTAAAGTTAAATAATACTATTTTAAATGTAATACATTAAATAATATTATAATGTATATTTTAAAATAATAATCGACGATAATCCTAAAAGTACCCAACCTAACTACTATGCTAGAAAGTGTCTGCCTTATAAACCTTAAGTTTCAAGATTCTCAAGAAGAAAAAGGGACAATTAGCTGGATTTTATAACTTAAAACTAAAAAAATAGGTAAGATAGCAGCATAAATTAGTTTTTAGATTCATAAATATATCATTTTTATGTGTAGACTTCTCCTAGACTTCATCGCGACCTCATTTGGCGCTAGCCACCTATATAAGTTAGTCCCTGAGGGAGCTTCCGTGATCGTACAGATCAAAGAAAACCCGGATACGTATTTATCTCCACTGCATTTTTTTAAATAGGACGGAGTGGCCATAAGGTATGCGTATCTGGTCCGCTTTTCGGACCGCTGACAATACGAATGAGCGCCTCGCGATTGGACGACATACCCAACATGTCTACAGAACGAACTCAAATTACAAAACGAAGTTGTCCGAAGACGACTGATCGGATGGATTGCTTAAATTTTACAATAGGTTGAAAATATAAACAAAATGACCGACAAACACACGTGACCAAAAAAACTGACCGTTAAGATCCCCTCTACACATCAATGCGTCAATTTCGAAACAAAGCCTCAGAAACCCATGTAACCATTTTCTGGGGAGTAGCATATTCTGGATAGCTACTATCAGCATTATCCAAGCCAGAGATCAAACAGAAGGCTTGGATTAATTTTATTCGTTGAAAATTGGCAATGAAACGTGTTTCATCTACTATGTGTAATACATTAAAAACATTTTTAAAATTATCAAGAGTTCATTGTTGGACGATGCCCTCGAAGATCGAAACACTGCTCGTGGAACAGGATGCAGAAATATCACCCCACCATTTCTATTAATTATTGCAATGCAATTCCGCGCATTGACAACTTCCACTCTTCAAGCATGATGAATAATGATCTATGCTCGAATTATGTAAAGTCATAAATGCGCGTTCTTTTGCAGGCGCATTATTGGCTTGCAAAAAAATCGATGTTATCGGAACACTTTTACATAGAAGTCGGAATGAGTCACGTAATTGGAACTGCATTAAGAGTTATTATTTAAAGTTGGCATGATGCAAGTCATACATTCGCATTCAATGTGCAATCTATCGCCATACAATCATTGGAGTATGCAAATAAGATATTTATATTTGGATCTAACTGCTAATTGCTTGGCTCGCAAGTGTTAACGCACAGGGATCGCCAACTATGCCAATAGCCCCTATGTATAAATCCGAAATACAAAGGCGGGAAAAATTGCGTGCATACGCGTGCATTTCATTTTTGAAGAAATACTTTCGAAATTAGCCCTCAAAAGAGGGTGGCGAAATCTCCCATGTATGTTTGCATGACCCTTGTTCGACGAGCGTGGCTCGCGGTGGTATCCATCAGAAGGTCGTTATTATTTGTTCGTGCTCTCGTATGAAATTAAGGTTAATTTTAAATTAAAAGCAAGAGAAGCCATAATGTTATGATTACACTTCGAGCGAATCGCCCAACAGAAGGTGATTTTTTAATTAATTTTAATTTAAACTCATCTAACTGCATTAATTGTTGTTTGTATCGTTTCAATACTTTAATTCTCTTCCTAAATTTATTTTTTATCCTGTCCCTTTATCTAGTTAATATTTTTTGCCAATGCATAATATTTCTGAAACCTTTTGCATTGGCAACAAAATTAATTCTGGCTAAAATGGCTAATTATAACTGATTTGTGACAGTAATTATGATAAAAACGTTAACTAAATATATACGCAAATGGAAGAATTGATGCATTTAGAATATTCTGATATAACAGCAGGTTTTTTATAAATAATAGTGAACTTCGGCAATTACATATGGTACAACTCATATGTTAGAACTATATATTTTTAAATAATTTATTATTTGGATATCACAACTAATTTTAATTGGCATATCCTATTTTTATTGGGTCTATTTATATTTTCAAAGTCTAAAATAAACAGAAAACACCTGTGAGCTTATTACAAATGTATCAGTGAATTGGTTTCAGTACTACATACTTGTCATTAAATATGATATTTCATTGTTTCAATAAAATCAATGTGCTATATTGGGTTTAACGCTTTTCCCTTCCAAATTCCCGCCCAAATAATAATAAATTGAGCCCAATTTATTATAGCGCATTTTTTAAAAAAATATCTTAATAATCATACTAATTTGTGTAAAAATCATTACAAAAATTAGCATATTATTTGGATAGTACTAAGATAAGGTCCATGAGTATATTATGGAATTATCAATTTAAAGTCACGTGGGTGATATGTTAGCTTCATCTGGGTGAGCCGAAGCGGGAGTGTTCATAGTTTGACAATTGGCTTTTTTTGCATAAATTCAAAAGTCGAAATTTCGCCTGTTTAAGGAGATTGATCAATGAGATAAATATATTTAATCTTACATATTCTATTTTTTAGTATAATAGCTTGCGTGTGTAGTTTTCTGTTTGTTTTTAGTACCAGTCATGATGAAAAATGTGGTTATAATTATAAGTATTTATAACCACTTAGGTTTCATGGCACTTGTTGTTATTTTTATCCCAAAATATTGACTAGTATCAATGTGTGTTTGTATTATGGTCGTCCTTTTAAGACGAGCATAAAATCAAAATAGGAATGATATAATAGAATTTGGAGTGGTTCGATTATAAATTAGTGAATTCGGGATTAGATGTGAAAACGCTTCAAGGTCGGGTGTGAAGATCCCAGCGCTCCCGATAGCGTTGCTTGTACCACCCCCCCGGATCTCCCTCGCGATTTCCACTTTTCCAGCTCCAGCTCGGGGCCCCGGCCCCGCGTCTTGCCTCATTAATTATTTGTGTAAATTAACGTTAAAGCAATAATTCAATTAGGTTCCCTCAATAAGGCCGGGCGTCACATCTACGAGGCCCCCCGCCCTTCGCCCACCGAAACCCGGGCCCCGGGCTGCGGTTCGATTCCGAACAATACGCACTGTTCTAATGCATTAACCGCTCACAATACGTTAATTTAATGTATCTTAAATTAAACGTAATGAGCAGAGCCGGCAGACGTTATTGTGCCCGCTGCGTTACGTCACATCGGATCATTATCTTCTAATTTGATACGCACACATGCAAAACTATTCCAAACAAGAGGACCTCAGCTATTCCAAATTAAACCCCACCAATTGACTTCAACGTGCCACTGTCGCGTTACGACAATACATATTTAATTGTATCCAACAAATTATTCAATTTCTAATTCTTCTTTGATATTCTGACACCATTCAAACATCAAGTGATGGAAACATTGTCGAAAATACTTGACCAATTTGGGAAATGTTTGACACATCATTATATGACAGAACCTCGTATGAGTATCCTGATTTAATATAGTTAAAAATAAAATTTAAAAAATGCGTTCCTATGGACAGACATACAATCATATTTTCTTTTATAAGCGATCTCCATATGAGCCTTTTCTAGCGAAATACCATTTCATGTAGTGGCTTCTTCAAAGATCAATGATTTATCAACGGATATTTAGATGGACATATCTATATACATATATATATATAAATTAAAGCGTGTTGGCGTGCGGGTATTATGTTTGTTCCAGATATATTCCTATACTGTTCGTCCGGTTGCGATGAAACTTTGGTGAGTTATTGGGCGTGTATCCGAAAAGGTTTTTATATCTGTTTACAATCTATTTTGTGAGACGTTTAACGGGTGCACCATTTTGGCGCATATTGGTCTGATGAATTGGGCAGGCGAGGGAGAAAGATGCGCGCAAAATGCGGCGGTGAGAGGGAGACAGACGATTTTCGAAGCGAGAGCGAGCGCATGCATGCTTTTGGATCCTAGCCATTCAGCCCGCGCTACACATGGTCTGAAGCAATAAATCACGTAACTGTACTACTATGTTACATTTCAAATAATTTCAAATGGGAGTTGCCATCAAAACAATGCGAATGGCAAAAGGTGCCGGAGTTGTGTTATGTCCCCGCACTATGGAAGAGGCTAAATTCATGGCCGGAAACACAAAAATTGCAGAGGCCGGTCTCCGAGCCGAGCTAATGGTCGCACCCTTACCAAGACTGGTATTGGCTGGAGTACCAAAGAAAAATGCAGAGGAACTAATTAGCGATATTTATGAAGCAGCACTGAAAGATGTCCTTCCCAAGGAGGATTTCATTAAGGGTTCTAGTGTCCGCTCTCTGCGTTTTAGGGAAGGAAAAGACAGGGGCACGCTCATTCTGAGCGTGCCACCTTTGGCGAGGCACGCCTTAATCAAGTTAAAGGAACTATATCTAGATTGGACATTGTGCAAAGTCAGAGATTACATCCCGGACTCAAGATGCTACCGATGCCACCAGTATGGGCATATCAGAGCTACATGCAAGGCAGAAGCACCCACTTGCAGCCACTGCGGCCAAAGCGGACATGAATTAGCGAACTGCAAAGCAGAAAAGGAGCCAAACTGCTGTGCGACCTGTACGGCCCTGAAAAAAAACGCCGCCCATCTTACGGGCTCGTGGAACTGCCCAGCCTTCCAGGCTAATGTCAAGCGAGACATTGAAAGAATTAATTATGGATAAGTCGTCTCACGTCCAATCAAAAAACTCGCGCACACCGCCCATTCACTTCGGGCAGATCAATCTAGGCAGATCGAAAGCAGCAATATCTGAACTGCACAAGTTGGCCACAGAGTATAAACTAGACATTGTTCTGGCGCAAGAGCCGCCTCATCACTCCGGAACAATCCCAGGACTTGGAAATGGCACTCGAGCGATTTTTGCGGATCCCAAACCGGGAGCCGCAGTCATCATTTATAACAGGCAGATCGAAGCCATGATGCTCGCGCAGGCATCTGGCAAACACCACGTCTGTGCAGAAATTAAAGTCGGAGGAGAATCATTCTACGTAATCTCGTCTTACTTTCAATTTGCCGAAGATCCAGAAACAATCATCGCAGGGCTACAGAACGCAATGAGCATTCTTGAAACCGGGCACAGAGCCAAGATCCTAATCGGTTCAGACACAAATGCGCACTCATCACTATGGGGTCCGCACAAAGCAAGGTACTATCCCTCTGAATCGAGAAGAAATGACGCTGTGGAAAATTTTATCATGGGCAATGACCTTGTTGTCATTAACGATCCTAGTAGCCCACCCACTTTTGCCGGTGTTATGGGCACCAGCCACATAGATGTCACAATGACAAGCCGATCGCTTGCAGGAAGAATCAGCAACTGGCATGTGAAAGAGTACGCAACCTGTAGCGATCACAACTTGATAATTTTTGATCTACCTCAGATTGCAAACAGAAACAACGCAGAAATACAGGTGTCTAGTATCCCGCCACGCTTTAGATCGAGGAAAAGAATAGAGGAGCTAGATGAGCCTCTAGCTAAAAAAATGGAGAGTTTTGACAGTGTCGTACTTTGCCATACTCTAGGCGCGGAACAAGCTGCAGAAAAACTCAATGCTGCTATCATGGAGGCGGCTGAGGATGGACTTGGAAGATCTTCCGCCACAAGGAAGTCCGTACCCCCTTGGTGGAGCGCAGAATTGTCCCTACAAAGGGCGCTCCTTCGCAGAGCGAGGAGGAAATGGCAACTAGCCAAGAGAGACAAACAAAACTGCCCTCCTGACGAATTAAAAAGACTTGCTGTCTTTAGGAAAAGGCTAGCAGCCCAATACAAGATGGCCATTGGTAAGGCTAAGCTGACATCGTGGAGAGAGTTTATTAACGAGCAGAGGAGGCCAAGCCCCTGGGGGCCAGCATACAAAGCCATTTCCACGGGACCCAGCAAAGTCAGTGCTGGAATCCGGGACCCCACTACGAACATTATTGCCACAAACATGTCTCAATCCATGAACTTCTTACTAAAAACTCTGTTACCTCATGACACTCCAGAAACGGACCTGCCGATACACAAAGCCATCAGAGCAGAAGCCTCATCAGAAACTTCCCATGAGGGGCCAAATGCTACTCTGCCCGACTTGGAAGAACTAGAAGAACTGGTTAAAAACCTAAACTCCATGAAGTCTCCGGGAATAGACAGAATTGATGGCAGGATAATCAAGCGTGCATACCCCCAAATTGATGTCGACCTCTGTCATATCTACAGAGAATGTTTCCGCTGCGGAGTTTTCCCCAGTTGCTGGAAAGTGGGACTGGCGGTGATACTGCCCAAGGCGAAAACGGAAAAACCACCCAGCGAGCCAAAGGCCCATCGGATTATCGTTCTCCTTCCACTACTTGGTAAACTGCTGGAAAAAATAATGGCTAACAGACTGAACTTGACTTATGAAGGCACTAAGCCTCTTTCTGACAAGCAGTTCGGTTTCAGACCAGGGAAGTCGACTGTGCATGCCTTACAAAAGGTCATCAGCACAGTCGAAAATTCCAGCTCCAAATACGTTATGGCATTACTTCTTGATTTCCAAGGAGCTTTCGACAACACCTGGTGGGATTTGATCATTATTAGACTTCGAAGAAGTGGAATTCCCACCAATTTGATCAACCTCACTAGAAGTTATTTGTCTAACAGAACCGTCGTTGCTCAGGCAGGAGGTGAGATGATTGAACGCAAGCTCACAATGGGATGCCCGCAAGGCTCTGTATTGGGACCACTACTGTGGAACATCGTGCTTGACGACGTTCTACAGTCTGCGCTGCCAACCGGCTGTGACCTCGTAGCCTATGCCGACGACCTCACCATATTGGTTTGCGGGAAATCTCGCCGAGAAATCTCGGATAGAGCTAACGAGGTCACCAGCTTTCTTTGGGACTGGAGCGTTAGAAACAAGCTTACATTCGCGCCCAAAAAATCAGTAGGGATCATGCTGAAAGGCCCAAAAGGGCTACGCGCGCCGTCAGTCAAACTGGGCGGAGATGTGGTGCCATTCAAAAAGCACACAACCTATTTGGGCGTCACGTTAAGCGAAGGATGCCAGTTCAAACAAAATATCGCTGACGCGACTGCCAAAGCTGCAAGGGCGTTTAGCAAGATGTCCAGACTTGCTGGAGCGAATTGGGGCCTTAGCAGGGATAACATGCGCATCGCCTATGATGCCATATATGTCAGCATTGCGCTATACGGAGCCGGGGCATGGTCCGAAAGACTAGGAAGATACGGCATGTGCAAAACCAGCCATAGACGCCTTAACAGTGCACAAAGACTGCCGCTACTCCGCATCACCGGGGCCTACCGGACAGTCTCAACAGACAGCCTCCCGGTACTAGCTGGAATATTACCCCTCGATCTAAAAATGCAGGTCAGCGCCTGCAAATTTCGACGGGAAAACGGACAAGTAGTTAAAGTCGGCAAACAAGTCCTCAATCCCGAGGACGTGACGATTGTGGGTTCGAGAGATCTGAGAGAGTGGGCACGGAGGGCTGCGTTGGAGGAATGGGAGTGTAGGTGGTCATCTTCGACCACTGGGCGCCATCTTTATTTGTTCTTCGACTCCGTTCAACGGAGGAATAAATTTCCTTGGATATGTCCTAATCACTGGACATCACAGTTCCTCACGGGACATGGCCGTTTTAGCGCTCACTTAATGGGGCTTGGCCTCGCGAACACCTCGGAGTGTCCATGCGGTGATCGGTGCATGGACGCAGATCACATTCTGTGGTCATGTCCTGGGATGGCATCTGAAAGAGAGGAGCTCCTACGCCGAGTGCGCGCGTCACGTGAGGGGCCTGTGGGACACAAGGATCTGGTAGCCCGTCCTGGTGCCTTCAGCGCCTTCAATGCATTTTGCACAAGTTTCGGCGCTAAAGGCGCTCCAGGTGAGTACTACGAGGCGCATTGGATCGATCCAAGAACCCTCGTGGCTGACGCTGTAACTTAACATTCTAGGCCTCCGCCCCCAACTTTCTCGTTCTTTCACTCTCGTAACCCACACAGTGGCCGTGCGTTTGCCTCCATTTCCCTCTTTGAATTGATTAAATTGATTTATTTATTTTATTTTTGTTATTTATCTATTTAAGTTATTGAACTATTTTATTTATCTATCATCAATTATTGAGTTATCTTATTTATTTACCTATTTTATGTATTCAATTTATTTACTTATTTAATTTATTTGCTCATTTGTTTGTCAGTCATTTACTTATTTAATTAATTAGTCTATCTATTTATATATTGATGTTTATTTTACTATTATTAATTTTAAATCTTACTATTATTTATTTGTATTATTTATTTACTTTATTTATTTATTATTATTGCCTTTTTGGGTTTTTATTTATTTACTTTATTTATTTATTTATTATTGTTTTTGTTTGAAATTTATCTATTTATTTTATTATTTATATATATTTTACTTTATTTTAATTCTATTATTATTATTTATTATTTATTTTATTTATTATTATTATTTTATTTTTTATTTATTTATTTATTTGTTTATTTATTATTATTTTTTTGTATTATTATTATTATTTATTATTTTTATTCTATGTTGTTCTATGTTCTATTTATGATTATTTTTATTATTATTATTATTATTTTTTTTTTTTTTACTTACTTTTCACCTGCGTATTTCACAAGTTGAGTCTGGTAATATAGCGAGTGCTGTTATAGGTTGAATCTCAACCTGGGTACATGCACGTTTTCAAAGAAAAAAAAAAAAAAAAAAAAAAAAAAAAAAAAAAAAAAAAAAAAAAAAAAAACAGAGTGTTAATATCTGTGATTTATAAATTGTTATGTTTATATATTGTACACTTTTGATTCTTTGAATAAAATAAATATTATCATTTCAAATAATTGCTAAGCGCGTGTATCATTGCAACGTATGCCGGGTAGTTGCTATAATTTAAATAAAATATAGCCTAATGCAGTACGATTAACATCGTTAATTGAACTTGAAATATCATTAATTGACGACGAAAAACGTGACACAACATCTGTGTCCTTGGAATATAACCATTGTCTGGTAGTCTTGGCTATGGCACGCATATTGTGTCGTCGATCATCAGTGTTAATGTAGAGAATTTAGTTCAATGATAATTAATTTTAATGTAATGCCAATATACATAATCTCTTATATCCATATTCAACAGATTCAATATACGAAAGTCATCCAGAAAGTAAGGTTACAATCAGAGCTGTAATAAGGGTATGAAGCGTCCGTGGTAAGTATCTAATACAAGGTAACTAATACTATTATAAATGCAGTATTTTAAAATAATATACAAAGATAGTCCCAAAAGTAGCCGATATAATGTATAGATGGACTGTTAAAAAAAATGATAGAAAGTGTCTAGATGCTATGTTGCTTTCGTGATCGTATAGATCATAGAAAATGTCGCTAAACGCCCTAAAAGAGGACGGAGTGGCCACAAGGTTTGTATGTCCAATCGGTCCGCTTTTCGGATCACTAAATTTATATAGAATCGAAAAATATTTGTATTAAATTGAAATTTATGTGGCGTAGATCGTTTTTTTTGGATAGTCTTTTGGATTCTAGGGTTTAATAACATACCCAAATCTCACCCCTCATCACGATAGAGTCTTCTCTTTCCTGTGCAAAACGATCTAAAAATTCAAGCGTTTTTGACGCTGAGCATTCTGGACATCCATCTCGCACACAAATTCTTGTAACTAAGTTTTTCCGATACAATATCATCAAAGAGACTTTAAGAAATGTCAGGTGAAGGTCTAATTCTTGGTGAAGGTCGTCAAGCGTCACACGGCGGTCGTTTTGTACTTGTTCTGCTCACGAAAAACACGAGGGACTAAAAAAAATCACCAAAAGGTGTATCAACTTCGAATTTTGTTTTGTGTTTTTTTTCTATTTACTTTTAAACAAAACCTCCAAAAAAGTCTTACGTATTAATCCAAAGTCTCCAAAGTATATTTAATCGAAATATCGGTGATCTGATGTAAGCATCACAGCTTATGCGGATTAACTTATCGCCGACATTTGAACAAGTTTCAAAGATTGTGCAGAATTTGAACATCTTTACAACGATCGTTAATTTCTTCGAAACATTTCGCATGTCCAATACTCGAAAAATCGGCATTTTTATAAAATAGTATTGTCCAGGAGAACAAATCTTCTTGCGTTGACAATTCCTGGCAGGTTCTCAATCAATGCCTAATTTGGACGATTCAATTGTGCACAATAGAGGTCTGCCATAATTGTTTGGCGGATTAAAAAGATGTTCTATTGAATGACAATATTTATATCGAATTAATTCTAAAACTACGTCTTCCATGTCTAAACGTATGATGACAAGATGCATTGCATTTTAAATAGCCTTGAAGTATTAAACGATCATCATCTTCATTGATAATGCAATGAAATCCATAAGCGGAAAAGATTGCCTTCATCCATATTTTATTCGATCCCATTGTTATATAATCTGTCTATTATAGTTTTTTGTTCAATCATCTCAATTAAATTACTATATGAAAAACTTTTCTAATATAGCTCTAAAATCTACTTGTAATTAGCTGTGATCAATCAGCCGTACGTTTGTGTTGATGGATGCTTCATTCATAGAATTAACTGAGATAAAATACATTATAAAATCCGTAGATTGTCTCCATTCAATTATCCTAAACTGGTGGAAACTTAAAATCTTATCTTCGCAGCGAAAGAATCAAACGCATTAATCTCGCGGGGTGCTGTTTTCGTTAGTTCAGTCAGATCGACTTTTTCGCAGAAAGTTTAGCAGTGACGATGCAAAAGTGATCTGAGGAAGTTCCTCTCTGCTTCTAATAAGCAGGTTTACCCAACTATCCCGTGTATTCGGACTCTGGAAATCTAATTACGGAGCCTGGCTCCATCCTCACTCTTCCGCCGTAACGGTCTCCACCGACACATCCCGCTTTTCTCCCTCGGCTCTTAATTTATAAAGCCCTACCATCCCTTATATTAATGAATCCAAAGTCAAAAAGCACTTACCATATTGATGACAGATATTACACATGTTCAAATAAAAAAAAATTTAAGCGTCTAAATCATACAAATGTATTGAATGTGTGTCTCAGAATGAAGTGAGCGTTTCTATATTGATTTAAATGGATTCTAGAAAGTAAGGTTACAAGGGCTCCTGAGGCCTGTTTTTTTTAAATTTCAAGTTTGGGCACTTTGTATATAGAAGGGATCTTAACGGTCAATTTGTTTGGTCCTGCGTGTTTGTCCGCCATTTTGTTCAGTCACACAAAATTTTTCCAATGAAGAAGTCATCGAGCGCTCTTGCCGCTTATTTTTGGATTCTGAGGTTTAGTGACGTACTCATGTCATAAAAAAAATTCTTCCACCAGCACACCACGATCGGCACTGCAGAAACGACAGTGCTCTCTCTCCCTTGCAACCTCGCGTGCAGTTCGCACGTGCATAACCATCAATGACCACGATGCTGGAACTGTGTAGCGCAGAGTCAGTTTGTTTGGTCCTGCTTGTTTGTCCGCCATTTTGTTCAATCACAGTATATTCTTCCGACGAAGAAGTCGTCGCGCGCTCCTGCCACTTATTTTTGGATTGTATTTTAGATTTTTGGATATAATGCCATACGCATTTTTCGTTGAGATTAATACTAGATATTATCAATGTGATTGAATCCCAAAAAAAAATATTATTAAAGGCGGTTTATAGCTTAAATTAATGGGGGTGCTGAACGGTAAAAAATATCCTCCCACCAGAACGTCACGGTCGGCACTGCAGAAACGGCAGTGTTCTCTCTCCTTCGCAGCCCGCATGCAGTTCCCACGTGCATAACAGTCGAAGACCATGGTGCTGGAACTGTAAAATGCACAGTTCCAGACAAAGTTTTTTTTTAAAGAAAAAACAAATTATTTTAAATGTTATCGATAAAATCGATTATAAATAAGGGGTGCTTCAATTCCACAGTACCCGTACATGCCACTGATCATTATAGAAGTGCATTTCTTTTTGAGACATCGCATTTATTATCAATTAAATCGCCTCGTGTGCTGCAACATTTAAGAGTTCTTCATGAAAATTAATCCATTCCTAGATTTGTTGTAACCCAAATTGGATGAGATATTAATCAGCGCGAGCTCGGCTTTATCAATTTCGCGCATTAGGAGATATTGCCGTTTATTTTCGACTCTCACGATTTCGTTTATGGCAGTTTTCGGCATCTCAGCCGTTATATTAAGATTTGGCAATAGTAAATCGAGCATGGCAAATGGGTCGCACGGTACATGAAAAATCCTATGCGAGCTGATGTGATCAATCGGGCTAAGCCGCCGTGTATAATACTCATCATTAAAGCAATAAAATTCGTTCTCGAAATAGACTCCGAGTTTATAATGAAAGATTACGGAGTCTGATCCCATAAGATGATGGTGTATTAATTATTGCGACCCCGGAGTCGTCTCGTGTTGCTATTGTCCGGTCACCGTAAAACCGGACCTCACCCTCCCGACCCGAGATGCCTCCATCGGCCCTCATTTACAACCTAAACTTCTAACTGAACCACCCACCGGCCCCCTAACTCAGCCCCCCTCCCCAAAACACCGCCTAAACTCATTAATGCTCCGTGTATCGGCAATACTTGCACATCGCATACATTATTTCCTCCTTCGGATGGAACCAAATTACGTCTGTCTGAGACCGATCGCACCTGTAAGACAATGGCTTAATTAATCATTTACAATGTGCTGGAATGACGAACGCTTTTTTATTCTATGTAAATAATTAAGAAACTGATTATAATACTAAGTCGCATGCGATAAATCCATTAGCTTATCGTATATGAATTATCGTTACAAATTATATTCATTAATGGGAGCGCAATGAGAAGAATCGTTATTGTCGGTGCTGCCGTTGTCTTCTGTGGCTGGATGAAGTTTATTTTATTAGTTGGGAACAACTTTGTTGTGCTCGTAGCATAATAGTGGTTTTGCTTGGGATAACTTTGCTCTTTTTAATGCCCGAATGCGATATTTCAGGAGGGCCACGTTTGTGGACGTTCGTTCATTGGACCTGTGTACGTCCTGAAATCACAACGCTTGGGGTTCTTAAGATGTTATGAAATGATTATAAACAGACTTCAGTAATTATTTTTATTTCTCATGCACTTTCCAAGGACATTTGAGATCATTAACATCATATTCTTTGCCTATATTAGCAATCTATACTCTCCATAGCACTCTTAAAACTAGAACTTCGAACCGGAATAGAACTTAAAGCCGATAACCAGTAGATCGTTATTTTTACCAGCATGAAAATCGGAACAGAACCGATTTAAAAATATCGGTTTTAACGGTTCGATATATGCATTAAGCGAAAGAGAGCTTACTTGATTTTGTTCTGATATAATATGTGACCCACCATTCTTAACACTTTCACGGACACGTCTTCAATAGCAGTCATTTTATGTATACGATGTAAAAAAAACCCTTTTCTTATCTCCAGTTATTAAGTCGTCTATAAAAGACGTTTCGGATACCATTTTTAGAAGTTGTTTCGATGCATGATCGCAGTTTTAGCATAGTTCGTGCGCTGTTGATTTTTCAGATTCGTTGATACTCGCCATTTATCCGAGATAGCGTGTTTTTTTATAGTGCGGGATTACTGTATTTTGCAGTCTGTGTAGAGAATTTTTTAAATTAATATTTCTATATCGAAATTTCAATAAAAGAGCACAAAACCTGACTTAAAAGTGCAGCAGCCTAAATGCAAATATTTTCCAAAAACGATCAAGCTATAAAACGAAAACTATTTTGGGTTCCACTTAAATGTTGCATGGGATGTGTTCTTCGTATTCTTCGAATAATACCTATTTTCAAAGTATTTTTCTTGATTTATATAATAAATAATTGTGGGTGGTGTGATGGTTTAACTTTTTATATTATTTTCATGAATATGATCGGTAATTGATGTTCTAGGTGATTTTGAGGTGTCTTAATTTTGCTGTGTATTAATTTAATAATATTAACCCTTTCCGGTCCTATGTCGAACCTCATTCGACATCGATTTCTAGCACATGGGTCTCATGTCGAATGTCATTCGACATATTTTTTCATCGTTAGTATTATTGAATTAAAATGCAACGCAACATTTTTTTTCACTTTTAGCCGAGTTTTGCAATCAACAGTTACACTTTCTCAGAATTATTACCGAAATGATTACCGATTTTTAGTATTTTTTTTATCAATTCACAAGGGAACCACTAAGACTGCGTAGTGTGGCTCTACATTGGTGATTGCTTAGAGCAGTATCACACTCTTGAAATTTTTAAGACATAGTTATTAAGGCCTTCAGTATGTGTATTTGATAAATAAAATTAATTTTTACCCCAAAACGAGTTTTTATTTAAAAAAAAATGAAAATAATGGTTTCTCCTAAATTCTGAAAATCTATTGTGGACCTGGTGGGAATAAAAAAAATTGTTTTGGGCACCAAAATGGTTAGTTTAGTCAACCCTCCTATAGCGTCTACTTCGTTTGCGGTGTCTTTGACGTAAGCAATGTGTAAAATACGTAAAGTTAATGTCCCTTCGTGTTTTTATAACGTGGTCTCTGTTTCGACACTCTAGAAGGCTTGACTGCATTATAATCAATATTTAAGATAATATTGTTATCAACCCAAATTCCAGCTTGCAATCTTAAGTCATTATTATGTATTCTGTTTAAGTTATCTTCTTATATATTTGCTATGTACCCAGACAGGGACTCCCAGATTTAAATTTGTTTCCTAGTGTTATGTACTATAAGCTGGGAATCCCAAACTTCTAGCCAATGAGCATCAAGTCAATATTCTTTCATTTAATAAAATATATTAATATGTACTTCCAGTTAATTATAAATATAATTTAATATATATAATTCCAGATAAAATTCCAGTTCTAGTTATTATACTTTAAATTAATTATTTATATTAAATTTTAAACATTTTAAAGAAATACATTTCTATAAACATCATTTAAAGCTGAACCGAAAACCGGAAAAACCGTTAATTTTCTTGAAACAAAAACCGTAACCTTAAATTTTTTTTGAACTAAACCGAAACGAAGACCTCAATGGAAAACAACGATCTAAAACCCTACTTAAATCATCCATATTTTAATTTATACAGAAAAATATAACCATCGTTCTATCGAATTTAGGAAAAAATCGGCATTTTTGACATTTCTAGTCGATTGTCTACAATACTAAAATGATTAATAAAGTCATTTAGAACCGTTTATGAGTGACTGGATTTGTGATCGAAATCAAAATATAATGTAAAAATAATGATGATTTCGCGATCCATTTGCGTAGAAAGTCCATAGACAATAGAAAATATCCACATGAAAAATTATTTCCCTACGATTTTGATTCTGGGCAACAATTATCTGAGATATCAACCAAAATTTGCAGCCCCAAATCATCAATATTTAACAAATTAAATGTGATGATTATAAATTCGCACTTGTATTGATTTTGTTAGCAAATCGCTGATAGCGAATCGAAGAACTTGAGCTGTTTAATATCAAATTATTAATTATTAAACACTAAAATATCTCGATGTATCCTTGTTCTTCTTTTCAAGGTGCCATATCCTTTATGGGATATCGGTAATCTCTTTAAATGTTGTTTTCTATTCACTTCCACATGTGGTAAATCTTTTCTAGAACAGGATTAATTGAATAGGGATTTTAGCATGGATATATGAGTTAATAGTGGAGGTATTATTAACTTTAAATGATATTATCTCAGTATTTATTTTTTAACATCCAGATAATCAGGTTAAACTTGTATCAAAATTCGTCAGAATAGTGACATTTTTTTCATAATTTCGATCTAAATCAAAACTTTTATGGTAATTTATTCAGCTTTTAAACCAGCAGTATATATTTTGCGTTCAAATGCATTTTATAATACAATAATATTCATCAAAACGACCATATTAATCGCCAGATTTACTCATCGATCGCGTGTAAAATTTTGATGATCATTCGTGAATATATAGAAGCTGTTTTTTATTGCTGTGGCATTTAAAAGGCAATGCGCCGCATTTAATTATCACTAATAATGCGAAAATTTAATGGATGTTCTAAGGTCTTGGACAGGATAGAAGCTATAATTTACAAAATATTTATTATCCAGCCGCATAATGAATGGCGAAATCAGAAGCTTGCAAGTCGTAAAAAATATTTTTAAGTAATTTCACTCATACTATTATCTGTTTTATAATAGATCATTATGCACGCCATTTACACGCTTCATAATTTAATTTATTATTCATAATTATACAGTTATATGCTAAAGTTGTTTCGTAGCAAGTCTAAAACAGCCGGTGTTCCCCCCCGCTGTGCTACCTACTTAAATTTCGCATTAGTGCAGAACTATCGTAAATGAGGAGGAGTGCAGGGGTGTAGTGTGGGAGGTCAGGATGAAGGAGGTGTTGTGAGGACCGAGCTCTCTTTAACCCCTCTTAGCTTTGACGGTGGAAGAATTCAATCTGAGGACGTACCAGCTCGACCACGAATTACGAGAGTTGGCGAAATTATGAGACAAGCGAGTTTAAGTATTAAATTTTATGTGAAAAACATGTTACTTTTATTATTATGCATTTGAATTTGTGATCTCATCATGTTGTCTTATATTGAGCATAGTAATAAATTTGTAAATCCAAAATATCTTATATATACAGTCATATTAATGTAGAAAAAGATCAAAATTTATCTATGCAATTAAAGAGAATAGTTCAGTTTAACTGGAATATTTTGAATTAAAAAACATTCAACATATTTATAATTTTATATACATCTTTACAATAGTTTTTATTAATAAATTTTGAAAAATTTGGGGGAAAATATGCTTAAATTCAAAAGTTATGGCTCATCAATATTGACCACTCGAATAAACTTCTTTCATCTGATTGACATGATTATGTTACTTATGCAACTGATAAATTTAAAATATTTATAGCCATTTTAACTTAAATAATAGCTGAATTATATATTGATCTTTTTTGTTTAAAAAAAGCTGATATTTATATGAATAATATAATATTTTTGGCATTTAATGCCACTTAAATGCCAAAAATTACGCGCATTTTATGGATAATTTTCAACTTGTTATTGTCCATATATCAATGGAATCAGGATTTATCTTCAAAGCTTAATTATAATTTGTATATTATCTTTGATGTATTAAATTTTTATATACATTTTCAAAGATTTATTCAATTTTAAGGATTTATTATATCAAGATCATCGCTCAATGGTAACAAGATCTTAAAGATGTCCATTTAATAAAATCGACGATGAAATCGTTGGTCCATTTAAGCATTTCACGCATGAATAAATACGAATTTTATGTTTTAAGATAAATGATGAAGCAGTTTAAATTGATCTTTAATAAACAGGGATGTGCCAAAGATCCAAATTTATTATGATGCAGTCAAACGATTCAAAGTTCGCATTTGCAACAACAATAAACACCGTTCTTGGATGTCATCCAGGAGCTCATGGATCGATGTTAAAAGACAATGGGGACTGTTTGTAAATTTAAATCTCTTCATTCGGCCCTCGCAATAATATTTCAATTCGGACAGGACGCCGTCCGATTCGATATTGGGGATCTAACTTTATAAATTAATTTGTG
Organism: Stenopsyche tienmushanensis; assembly: GCA_008973525.1. Taxonomy (NCBI): domain Eukaryota; kingdom Metazoa; phylum Arthropoda; class Insecta; order Trichoptera; family Stenopsychidae; genus Stenopsyche; species Stenopsyche tienmushanensis. The sequence continues at coordinate 59,648 of WACJ01000407.1, read as the reverse complement.
CTCCTCAATAGGGGGACATATTCGATAGACGGACAGGGTTCTAATTTTATAGCCCCTCATTACATTTGCAGGATGCACTTCGTAAACTTCGCCTTCTATTACATTGTATCAATTTTGTGTTGGCACGATAGACCCTTTCGATGTATTTAATACCTTCAACCTCACACCACTTTCTTCTTAATTCGATGGCCTCTCATATAAAGCTCGACTTCCGGATGCGTGCTTAATTTAATTTACGTCGAAATGTATGATCTAACATATTAATTTTATTCATATGCATAACGATGTTGATGGATACGATGCAAATTTGCATTGAATCATTGATCGTTAAATGCAATTGTATTGATGTAAAATTGTAGTGTGTAAGGGTTGTATGTTTGATTATTCAAATATGATTAGTGTAATTCATGTTGTGCAATGAGTGAACGTCGATCTTAAGGCTAAAACCCAAACTATATACTCAGAATGATGATTTATCGGAGAATGGGCACTAAGAGGATGGGCTGTGGGGTAAATTAGAATCCACCCTATTCGCCTTCTCTTCACTCCCTGGCCACTCGCCCCTTTCCTACCAAACTACGCTGGACGTAACTCATAGATAATTAGATGAGTACAGAGTGCCTGATAAGTTTATCCCGTGGAACACACAATTTAATTACGGGCCTCTAATCTAGCACGTATTTGCACGTAAGTAGTCGAGGCGCACACTTTGAGGGGCGCTGGACGGAGCGCTTTGAGAGCCGGCGGTCTCATGCGCTTTGTCTGCCACGATGGCAAAATACGCCACTTAATTAAACAGCCAAATTTTTGAGCACTTCCAAGTTCGATCGCAAATTACACGCGGCCTTGGTGCTGAAAACCAATGCTAAATTTCGGAATTATGCCGATTTCGTCCAAAATTATTTGAATAAAGCCAAAAACTAAATATTCAACGGTTCGATCGAATCATGGCTGTAGGTGTGTAGGAAATGCCCGAATGAAAAATTCGATGAATCCGGCTAGAAACGTATCAGGTTGTGTTTATTTTGGCCCTTAAAGAGCGAAAGCCTTAATCGTTTAGTGCCTTCGGGGTAAAACCGACTAACAACCATCCGTTTCTGTATAAATATCAAAAATTAATTTATGCAATCAAAATATGATATATAATAGCGTTTCGGGGGGCTTAATTTAAATTATGGATACCAACAAAAAAGTCGGTGATTTTTAGCCTTTTCAATACATCATGGCATAACAACAGTATTTTAAAGCAACAAATTATCTCCCTTTTTAATTAATTTTTACTCATATTCTTTAACTTTATTTATCATCTCATCATACGAAAAAATATCATCTTTATAAGAGCATTAGACGAATTATTGAATTATGATAAGGTTATTTGACTCTTTATATGCGATAAAATTGATGATAGATGCAATTCATAATATAGTATTAATACAGATTAAATCATAGCTATGGTTGAAGAAAACCTGCGATATACTGTTTGCGAAATAGCTAATTTTCTAACAAGTTAGAAATTTCACGAACATCCGTCTATAATCATCTGACAAAATTGGGCTATCAATCGTTCAGATGTGTGGCGTCCTCATAAACTGTATTTCAACATGCGATCTTCTTCTCCAACGACATAATAGCTAACCTTTTTTGAAGAGACTTGTCACTAGAGATGAAAGTTGGATACTCTATGAGAATATCCAAAGTAAACGGTCTTGGACCAAGGGTACAGAAGCTTTAACTGTAGCTAAACCTGGCCTACATCCAAAAAAAGTTTTGCTATGCATTTGGTGGGACTGAAAGGGGGTAGTTTATTATGATCTACTTCAGCAAGATGAAACAATCAATTCAACAAAATATTGTTTCTAATATAGATCTAAAGGATGCGATTGTCAGAAAACGGCCAGAATTAGCGAACAGACGAAGTGTTGTTTTTCATTAGGATAACGCCAGGCCTCATGTGTCTTTGCTCATCAGAAATAAATTATTATCATTAGACTGGGTCATGCTCCATACTCTCCGGACATTTTCCCTTCAGATTATTATTTATTTCATTGAAAAATTCTTTACGTGGTAAAAATTTTAATTCGAAAAATGATATAAAAATGTATCTTGATCAATATTTTGCCAACAAACCTGGGAAATTTTGGCAAGAAGGCATTATGAGACTTCCGAAGAGATGGATAAAGGTAATAGAACAGAATGGATCATATAGTATTCAATACATTTTGATGTAATACAAATTGAATGAATGAAAACGAAAGAAACTTATGGGACACCTTAATATTTAATGAAGTCACAATTTTTTTGTTGGGAGAATTAGCGAAATTATTCGTAAATACATTAGGATGCTGCATAAGTAATGTTCTTTTTTGACGCATCTGTTTTTTTTTTAATATGATTTTAATCTTCCACTTCGACATAGATTTTATTGTAAGACCAAATATTCAAATTTGGATCAATCGACTTATTGATGAATTTATTTTTTGAAATTCAATACAGTTTTTTGTCAAAATAGTGAAAACTGAAAAAGTCGTTGACGAAATTATATTTGAAAGATGTTTTTGATTATATTTCTTCATATTTTGAACAATGTATAATATTATGGGAGTTATGTGTAAGAATTTGTTCAGATGTTGCACCTTCAATGGTAGACTCAATCAAAGGTTTTTTTACCCTTGCAAAGACAAGACACCCTAATACAACAAGTACGCCCTGTTTTTTGCATAGAAAATCTTTAATTTTTAAAACATTACCGGCAGAACTAAAACCTGTATTAAATTAAGTTGTAAATATGGTGAATTTCATAAAATCAAGACCTTTAAAAATACGCATTTTTAAAAATCTTTGCATTTCTTTGGAAGCTAAGTACGAGTGTTTGATTTTTCATACTGAAGTCAGGTGATTATCTAGGGGTGGATTATCATCTTTTTCGAAATGAATGTATGGATGATTTTATAAAATGTCTTCAGAATAACGATTGGTGTGCTAATGTGGCATATTTAGCAGATATTTTTAATTACTTAAATAAACTTAATACAATCATTCAAGGAAAAAACGATTTTTTTTGACATCCATCGACAAAATGATCTTTGGAAAAATCGAATAATAGAAAAAAAATTGTAAATTTTCATACGCCAAAGAAGAATAATTAGTCTCATTGTCGACTGATTGTACTCTAAAAATTAAATTTTCCAAAATGATAATGGAGAACTTTCTGAGGATTTCTGTCCAAGAGGAATATTCAGCTTTTCTCACGAATGCACTGAAAATTTTGTTACAGTTTTCGACATCATATTTGTATGAGCTTGATTTTTCAACAATAACTAATATGAAAACTAAAAAACGAGAAAGATTTACGAATTTAGACGAAGAATTGAGGGTAGCTATATCAAATATTCGACCTAATATTTCTGTTTTCTGCCAACAAGCTCAGGTATCGCATGAATTAATTTTTGATTGATGATATAAATTCCATGATGTTAAGCAGGGACTTCATTTTGGGTGGACAAATGAAGAAAAATTCCCTCCCTTCATAGATTTACCACCTAAAGAGAGTCTTCAAATATTAATACAAATATTTTTAATAAAACGCTTTCATTTATGTAATAAAAATTACGTCCACATATTTTTTTCGACTTCTTAATTCTGGCGCACCGCCACTTTTTCCCATGATCAAAAGTGCACCGTGACTTTGAAAAGTTTGAAAACCACTGCTGATTCATCCAGCAACAAATGAGAGATTTTATGCTGGGCGAATCTTAAATTATTTGTAATTTTACTGCATAATTTGCACTAATTTCGTCAAAATTATTGCTCTAAGTACTAATTCTCAACTTGTTGTGAATTAAAAATGGAGAAGACATTTCTGCGAATATTATTGATGTTTTATTATCAGAGGGATTTTTGATGTTTTTTATAAATCCCGTTAAACAGATATATGTCGTTATCAGCGTAAAATCGAGATAGTTTTGAATCGTCAGTGCGAATATTTTTTTAATAATTTTTCTAAGCAGAAATATAAAAACGGCACTTAAATTGCATTTAGATATTAATTTTATTATAATATATTATATTATTTATCTATATATCGCCATTGCGTTGATGATGATGATTTAATTGCTATATTCTGATAATATATTTTAGTTGATGAACGATTGCCGTTTTAATTTATTGTTACATTGTTATAATTAACTTTGATCATTACTATAATTTGTTGCATTCCTCGTCATTATCTGCATTATGAGATGATTAGCAATAACATCATTTGATGATTTGAATCACATTTTTGATGTGTTTATTCGTTTGAGTTGCGTTATAAAGTCGTGTTGCTCGATGAATGAAAGTTGGGGTGCATTGGGATTAATCGTCGGTATTTTTGCGCGACGGCGAAGAAAGTTTCAAAGGGGATGAAAAGAATTCCAGAGCTAAAAGTTGCGGGGAAAGTTTGCAAAGGCGTGGAAAGATTGTGCAAACTTTCGGGTAATAGTCCATCAAATCGATACGTGTTCGATGTTAGTGTGTGCGTTATGTGCTGACGATGACAACGGAGGCCCAAAATCGCCATCACCTCCCATCGCCTGCATTTTTTCCCACTTTTTCAACTGATTATTTCCATTTTTTCAACTTTTTGCAACTTTTTCTCCTCCCAATCGGCCCGGTTTGAAGTTGGCGGTTGACACCCACCGATGCGGTCGTCTCTTTCCGGCGCGCTCCGCTTGCGCCACGCGAGAGCGAGACGGTAGGCGCATCTCATCTCTTAGATATTATTTTTATTTAAAAAATACAAGACAACGCGATTAAATATCACTGTCTCGTTCGCACGGTCAAGCTCCGTTGCAATTCGCAATTGCAAACTTTTCCGGGCGGAAAAAAAAATCGCCAGACATATACGAAATGATGGAACAACATTCATCAAATCGATCATAAATAAATAATATTGAGAAACAAATAATTCCTCAATACAAATCGATTGATATCAAACAAAAAATTCATTTATGAACAATGATTAAAAAGCAAATATTTTGCAACACAATAACGCAAATAATACGAATAAATTCATACAACATCAAGCAAAATAAGATTCAAATACGACTTATTTAAAATCATACTAATTATCAATTTTTGCATATTTACATCCCAACTATTTGGGAATAGCGCGGACAAATTTAAATGTATTTGTTTATTAGTCAGTTTGTCAATTTGTGTCCAACAAAAACTTGGAAAAGTCTTTTTGCTCAAAAGAGAGGTTTGAGGTACGCCCCAAACAACCTCCGTCCCTCTCGCACGCCATGTGACGACTTTTGTTCTTGTGTAATGCAGTAGTTCGTAACATTTAAGCCGTCTGCAATTATTTTTACTGAGCCAATTCGAAATATTTGACATTTCCTGCGCTCGAAAAAAATATGTTGCGACGCATTTACACCGTTATATAAAATAATCGGCGCCAATAACAGACAGATTGTTTTATATGCCAAAATTCGAAAATATATCATAATTGCGTCCATATGAAAGGATCTAAGTGCTTTAAATATCAACATGCGATTGAACCATAGGATGGAGATACCATGAGTGTTCAAAGGTAACAATCATATTTTTTTACTGCCGTATACTCAACTACTAAGTACTCAATGAGATATTTTAATGAATATCAAGACCAATAAGCAGCTTTGTTTGGAACTTACCGAAGAACTACTACTATTGGATCATAATTATCACTATTTTTAAATAATATTTTATTGATTATTGCATCAGCAATTAATAAATACATTCAAGAAATCTGATTAGAGTTATAAGAATTATAGCTTATTAAAAAAGTGGGCTAAAAAAATCTATTAGTTTTTCGGCCTGGGATAAATTATATTATTTATCTCCTTTTTGGTCCTATTAGGATTTCGCTATTACGCGGTAGTAGGTAGTAGGCGATAGAAGGCTATTTTAAGAGCTAAGAATGTACTTTGATTGGATTTATGTCTTCTGCGCTTATAGAGAAATCTGACACTGCATTATTGTAATCCTAGATGAAGAAAACATATAAATATGTATGAAAATCCAAGTTTAAATCTCAATTATTGTGTGTATTTATAAATCAATACATCATATAATCACTTTTGAAAATCCATGCCAAAATGATTATCAATTATAAATATAGTATACATGATATTCTCACTAGTTGATAAAAAGAAAATTGTTCTCTTGATTAATGGAGATTAATATTAGAGAAGATTTTCTTTCTTAAACTGCATTTGCAAGTAAAAATAATGATCGCTTGGTCATTATTGATATTAAAACAAGTAGTATAAAGCATTTTGAAATTATTTATATCAAATTGTATGACAATTCCATGAAGTTTTACTTCCATAATACAACAAAACAAGTGATTAATGCAATTGGTATTACAATAAAATTTTGATATTATCATATTTAAAACTAATTGTTCTTATCATATTAATCATATTACAGTAACATATCCAATCATTCATATTACACAAATGCTTATTTTTGTTCACTATGGTAAATTAATGTATAATTGAGTTAAAATTTTAATAAATGACGTATCATCGACTCACTGATAGATTTACTGACTTTTGCTATATTTAATTTGACGCCTTTTGTAATGGATGTTGCTATTGATTGCGCTTTTAAAATATACAAATTTATTAAAAAAGAGTTTTATATGACAAAGTTCACTCAAAATGCCAATATTATAATATTTGTGTAATTATTCCTACGAAACCATGTTATTGCTTTGATATTGTAAGTGAACAAAATGGTAGTCTACCGCGATGATCTTATTGGCGACATTTATAACAATTTTGAGACTTGTCGATGTCTTATATTTACAGTCCTTTTAATAAAAATTTAGCCACGTCTATCGAAGCCTTAGACAATTTATATAGAAAGTAGATGACGTTCATTTAATAACAATTGATACAAGCTATTTATGTATTTAAAAAAAGGCAGCTTTGTATATTTAAATTTATTGTCGTTATGTGCAATTATTCATGTTCATAAAAAAATACTATGGAAATTGCCTACGTTTGTTAACGGATGTATGCACATAAGAAGGGGGTTTGAGTGTATAACGATTGTATGTAGTTGGTGTTTATTAGAACGTATGCCTACGGTTGAGGATCGCTTCGGTAACGGGTGTCGTCAAGTGAGGCAGTGAGGCCGGCATGAGGCAGCTACAGTGAGGGGCCGCCTCAGTCTCGGCTGAGGACTCAGCCGCGTGGTTTGTGTACTTCTTGATAGCATGTGTGACGTAAACGAACTCGCAGACTGACGTAAAACTCCTCAAACTTACTTCAAAAACACTGTCAACTTTGACAACTGTCATAGGGTCGTAGCGCGCGATATCAATCCACGCGAGTGATTCAGTGTGTGTTCCCGCCGATTAATTAACGTTTAATTTCGGGTTTCCTGCAGAATTTGCATCGGACAACACGTGTGGGGCATGTGAATCGGCAATAAAAATTAATTCTGAGAATTTCGCAGAATTTAATCCGCGGACAGTATCGTAGTTCGGATCGAATTCGCAATTTTCGCCGTTTGAATATCGATCATCGGACCGAGTGCAAATTTATTTGGTGATGGATTTGTCGATAAACAACGTTCGACGTAAGTAAAAACCCTCATAAACATTCAATAGAAATACACAACATAATAAATTCGAATGCAATCAATCATCAGTCAATTTAAAATGCAAATTTACAACTCATTCCGCATCAGAATTTAGCAAAAAAAAAATTTTTTTTTAAAATAAATTTGAATGAATTAATTCGCCAATATATTGAATTTAATCATCGCTCAAATGATTGTGATTATTAAATATCCGAATAAAAATCTGCGTATTTAAGTGCGCGAATATCGCGGACGTCCGTCATTTTCCCGCCAAAAATCTCGCAGCATCCCAAACGCATCCATCAACAGCGCGACAATTCATCTCGCTTATCATCCGATTGATAATGCATTCATGCCCGAATTAAATCGATCGAAATCGATAAGATCGACGCATTCGGAGTGTGAATTTATACAAAAAATAAGAACAATCTTATCTTCCAATTTGCGGAGCCAATTAAGAATCCGCCCGTTTAACTGCGTCGCTTTTTGATCGATTTTTCGCAATTAAAATTTTTATTTATCTGGCAAATTTTCCATTCCGATAAACATTAACGATGATGCAACGAGGCGATGTCGCAATTTTTGTTTATGCTAAATTGCGCTTATAATTGCGCAGCGCCGGAAAAGTGCTGCGATCGCAAATGATCGATAATCGATCGATATAAATACGATTTTGCCGGGATCGATCCTCGATCGATTGTTTGATATGATGGATCGTCGTAAGCGTCGTGTGATAATTTGAAAGCGTCGATATTTACGGATCGTCTTCGATCAACCCTCTTTATGCGGGGCGGCGCGGAATCGAGCGCGCATTTAAGTGGGTATTGTTTAGTCTAGACGATATTTGTTGTTCGGGATGTGATCGTCATCATGATCGCTTATTATGGATCAAATGATGATGATGTTCGATCGTGACGCATCGCTCGAAAATAATATTGAGCTCGACTCTAATTGCTCGCTCGCAGATCTTAACGAGTCGTCCTGCATGACTTTTACGCAACGGCTGCTATAATTTGCCTCATTATTACTTCTTTGCTGCTAATTATGTGTATGTGTGTGCTTGATGTGTGTCAGAGACGACGCAGTTGTTGCTACGTTGGACATTAGTCGTTAATGACTACTAATTTTAATTAGTATTTGACATTCGCGCTAATTATGCCTGTGACACTAGAGCCCACTAACGCTGTCTGTCGACTATGCCAATATCATATGTTGTTCGCATGACCGCCTAAAATTATATAAAGACGTTCATATGGTCCACATTAATTTTAAATTCGATAAAAAAATGATCGACGACTGGATTGAGACACATCGGCGCCGCATGAGCTGCCTGCGGATTGTGTGTTGAGCCGCGGATAAGGAACCGGCTCGTCTGCGGGCCCTAAACTCTTACGGAAAATTTTGATTTTTTAATTCGATTAATTATTCGCCGGATAATTGATTATCGTCGAGTATTTTCGGCTCGGGAAGATAGCATGACGATAATTCAGATCGGGATCGAGCAGCTCTTCATCCGACCGAACGTTCATCCATCTATCAATCACTTAAAACTTCCGAGGTAACCGTATTTATCTAAAGCAGCGATCCGAGTTTGAAACTTTGACAGGTTTGATTGAACTTTAATTTGCAAATAATGCAGTTAAAAGTTTAAATGCGAATTTATTTCGGTACTTACGGCCGATATTAATGAATTTAAGGCCTGCGCTTCGAGTTCGATTCCGCGAGTCCGAGAAGTTTTGATGGACTCCGATGCAATTGTGACAGCTAAAAATGAGGCTTTTACGCTATGAAATTGAAACAAATTAATCAATAATTTATATCATATCCGACAATATCAACAGATTTACTATTTAAAGCCTGAAATGGTTAAATTCGCGAAGAAACTATTATATGAAACCTGTCGATATTGATATTTGATATCACTTTTCTACCCAATCTTCCCAATATTTTTACAACAAGATTGACGATTTCGATAACATACTATATTAATACACCACTCAATAAATTCATAGGATTTATTTTCGCCATAAATTTTTATTTTTCATTTGAGAACGTTTTATCGCAATTGTATCAAAAAAATCCTACGAACTTATTGAGTGAGATATTATAAATATTATCTATTCAATAATAGTATATCAACCTTAAATTAAATAGAACGAAAATACTAAAAATGCACACAAGGTGAAACGTCTATAATTTCGCAAAATTTGCTTCAATAACTATAATTATATCGTACGAAAAATGATTTAAATGCGTTTTTTACATACTTAAAATCCTTGAATTTTATTACAAATAATAATTATTAAATATACGTTTATTACAAGGATTTATTGCATTTTATAATTAGTAAAAATAAGAAATTATGCACAATTTAGCATGTAATTTTTTTTGCAATGGCGTAAAATCAGTACGAATTTAAGATGATCTTGCAGTTCAAATTTCCAATGATTTGGTGGATACGATATTAAGATCAATCATGAGCATAAAGACGAAAAGATCGATTATTTTACGATCGTGTTCCTGCTCATTTTGCATTATTACAGGAGCAGAGTCGCATATAATTTTATGAAACAACAGGATAGTCAATATCTTGCCATTTTTATTAAGAAAGATCGAGATCAAAACACAAAAATCCTTATCTTTCAGACGATCCAGTGATTCAGGTTTGGATCAAATTGAGGTTCGGCAGTTTGAACCCAAATAAATTCATGGGATAATATAATTTAGATCCATATTGCATACCTAATTAAAATATCAGATGCAATGTATTTTTAATAATAAATAAAAATGCATTTATGGAATAGAAAACCATTTTAATCTGATAAAGACTTTAAGTTTTAGTATGCAGTAAATCTGAGATTAAGGATGGAAATTGTTAGCATGCAGTTTTAGTATTTAACAGATGAAAATAAATATTATTTAGGATATAAATTTATACTATAAATAATACATCACTCAATAAGTTCGTAGGATTTTTTTTCGTTAAGATATTGCGAAAAAGAACCCCGTATGAAAAAGAAAAAATGAAAAAAAATCCTACGAACTTATTGAGTTTGTTTGCATCCGATGGTATTTATTAAGCTTAAATTCACTATCGTCTTATGCGTAAATAAAATGGTGATTTATTTGTCGGTATTATGTTTGTAAGAAAACATGTCTTGTATAAAAAAACTAATTTTTCTTGACGTTCTTGGATGTTATTTTTATGCTAATCTTATGATTTTTATAACAAAATAATTTTCATGTCTCGTTTATTTCCAAATTTGATTAAAATTATACGGTATTTTTGAATGGGAGAGGATCTATGAGTGATTGGCATAATAGTTTTTAAATTATCATTGAGATCCAGAATTATTTTATTCCCAATTTAAGCTATTTTTTCGAGCAATTAACATTGTAGCAAGTCATAATAAATATTATTTAAGGTATAAATTTATCAAGTGCTTAAATTTGCGTCTGTATTTAAATACTCAAAGTATAAAAGTATAATCCAAGAAGGATATTGTGAATCCATCGTGTAAAAAGTGTCACTAATTCGGTTCGTTTTCCGAAGGTATTCGTCGCTTTGTAGACGATAGACTCTGCGCACACAAAGGCAGTCGTCCTTTTAATTATCCTGATTACCGAGTCAACAATCCTGATCGGAATACAAGCCTCAAACATTGTATGTGAATGGCAGCAAATGCTTCTGCTGATTGTGCCCGGGTTTGATTCATGAAATACCTGCCTAAGATTCCACCGATTTCCACAGCATCCGTGATATGATTGGGATGTATTTGCATATTGGTTAAACATACCTGACAGGATTCAGATATCAAATTGCTGAACGACGACGGCATCGGTACATACCGGTAAAAATTAGCCTTCGACTGACATTATCGAATCGTGGATTGAAGCAATCTGGACTTAAATATGTTCAGTTTTGGTTAGCCAAACGGATCTCGGTATCTTTTGATAAATCAATAATTTCGTTCGTGCTTCGAGCTCAAATTTGAAGGAACTGTTTTGCAGATCTGCTAATCAGTTTGCTCGTGAATTCCTGTTGCATAATTTCATGATTTGCAGTTGATTTCGAGCAAATCCGGAGGCTCCATTAGCAACTCGTGGTAGTGTACGTGAACATAAATAACGGCCGTAGATCATGTCTTCTATTTGTGCAGGTATGATGATATACAGGACACGGTTGTTAACTTTGCAAATAAAGACGATGAATGTGACTGGCAGATTTATACATTCTCACCTTCATCCTCGAAATGATCAGCGCCGGTCCGCGGGCAATCGGCGTTTCGCGGCGCGAATTTCCACCCGTTTAAACGGCATTAATTTTTACGACGGGCGTGCTAAACGGTTATTGCGGATAATCGGGTGCCGACGACAGCCTGATGGATCATCGTGCCGAGGAGGGCCAAAAAAGATAAATGATCGCCAAGTGCTCTACCGATTGTTTACACGATGTAAAAATTTCGAAAAAACGCCATATCAATTAATGCATTTGTTCAACATAACAATTAAGATTCTCAAATAGCACGCAAGCACAATAACTTTTATCCTATTATGTTGTACGCTAAGATAAAATTACAATTTTTAATGATAATGCAAATTGCGCCAATTAATGAATTAGGAATGATTACACGACACGCCACTGACTTGAACAATTAAGTAATTTGTTTAATTAACTTAATATTTTATAATTATTTTTGGGATGATAAAATCTATTCTATCTATCAAATATTTTAAAGTGCATCAAATACAAAATAATCAGTTAAATGCCGCATGAACTATATCCAAAAATAAGACACAAGCTCATGGAATTAATGAATAGAGGCAAAAAATAATTTTATTCATTGAAAAAATCATTTACATCGAAGCATATATTAAAGCATCGATAGTGCCAAAAATACGTGCCGTTTTTACAATTCTCTTTAGAAAAGTTATTCAAAAATTAAAATTTGTAATTGTCATAGCTCAATTTATCCTGAACGGTTTTATCATCTATTCGTGTAATATTTTCGCAAAAATAGATTGTTGGATGAATTAGGTAGTAGGAAGTATAAAACACTGATTTGGTGGAGATAAATCCAGGTCTTTAACTGAGAAACTTGGAAAAACTCACTCAACTTTGTGGGGACATTCGTTTGTGTTAAAATTCATACAGAACTCATCAATAGGTAAAACGTCATTTTGCACTACGAAATCGCAAGAATTCAGTGAAAAATACCATCAAAAAATTTAGAGACTTTTATTGAGAATTATTATCGTATCCCCTTTATTCTCCTGGATATCGTTCATTCAGATTTTCGTTTGTATCCCGCACTAGAAGAGATTTTGGATACAATTTTCTTTGCGAGTTTTTGGCACTACAGATATTCAAATCTTAATAATGTTGTTAATAAATTTTATAACATGCAATTGTTATGTTAATTTGTTATTGGATTTATCATAATTGATTTAAATAGGATTTTTTTCTAGAGAAATGATTTTTCATGTCTCATACATAGCCTTTCATATATGAGAGTCATCCAGATTCTAGAAAGTAAGGCTACAAGGGCTCCTGGGATCGAGAGAATATTTTTGTTTCAATTTTGGCGTATAGGCAGGTTCTTAACGGTCAATTTATTTAATCTCGCATATTTGTCCGCCATTTTGTTCAGTCACAGTAAATTTTTCCGATGGAGAGATCGTCATCACCTGTCCGTGCGAGATTTTATGACTTTGCAGAATAATACCATCGCGAATATCCATCGGAAGCTCGTAGAAGTTTGAATATATTGTTCAGAGAAGATTTATGTCGAACTTGTGCAAACGATTGAGGAATAAGTGCGAAATTACCGCAGTGTGATGCTTAACAACGAATAATTTCCTGATATTTTTTGAAGTCTCTTTGGTGATATCCTGACCATAGAAATGTCTCGATATCGACGGTGATTATATTGAAAATTAGTTCAATATATTTGTGAAGTATCTCGGGAATTTCAATTAAATACAAACAATTTTTCCATCCTACATAAATGTTGTACACTTACTTTCTGGATGATCCTCGTGGGATATTTCAGTAGATTAGCGAAATCATTATTAAATTATCATTCAGATTCTATTCTATTTGAGATATCAAATAATTTATTTGAAGTAGACGATCTATAAGTAAAATTTTATATGGATCTATACCTAATTTGTGAATTTATTATTATTTCCAAATGCTATTTTAATCAATGTTGCTAATCCAGTTATAATAGTCAATCGATCTCCCAGATTTGTTGATATGGTGATTTATTTTTTCTTAATCTGAATTTCAACCCTTTCACGTTAAGAATTCAAAATTATACCCACTCTACAAATGTTAGGCTAAAATTAGGCAATGGGAAATTTCTTACTTTTTTGTATTCAACCCCTATGAACTGTGAATAATTGAATTTTATACAGAACAATAAACAAATAAAATACATACAAAGCATTGGGTTATATAAAAATACCACATCAAACAAAGTTCCATGTTTAATTAATGCAGAATGGAGAGTTTATATAATAACTCATTTTGTTTTAGCAGTTGCAGATAAAGTTACGATAAATTGAATTTGGGGGGCTTTTCTTGAACAAATTTATATATATATTTTTCACCTTTTTGAATTTGCACGGTTTCATAATTGGAGAGACCTTATTCATTATTATTTTTGGCTATTATTCGCGTTAAACAATTTTTATTCAAATGCCCACAAAAAGGTTGAGATTCATTCAAATTTACATGCTCGATTGACTCAATTCATCCCTTACAAAATTAATTAAACACACTTTGTTTCGTTTTTGCAGACGCTGGCGATCAATGAAAACAACGCAAGCAAACGACATTTGAGTGTTAATTCGCATTTTTAGATTTGCAATGGGGGATGTGTACGCTGTTAAAAAATAGGATTTTAAATACAAATTAATTAAACCGGCGCCATTGAAGTGCAGCGGACTATACTCTCGCGGTGTGACGACAAACTGTGCCAACTAAATTAATTTATTTTCCATTGTGGAAATATTTCTTCTTGCGAGTGTTTGAGAAACTTTGTCGCGGGGTTAAATAGACCGACGGTTAAAATTACCGGCAAGCTGTTTTACCCCCATTTCAAGACGGCCGCCCTCCATAGAGACCTGCTCTTCGCCAACACCTCAGGTGAGTTTGAACCCTTTTATAATCCTCGATAAGGTTCCCGGGTGCGAAATCTCTTCCTGTAATATATGAACTGATAATTAACCCCCGGCATAAATAAGGACCCCGCCGAATTCCACGGCTATTTCGACACACTGTTAAATTGTCAAAAACTTCTTCGTGCTTCCTGTTTGAAGGCAATAATTCAAGCACTAAATTGTATCCATGTATCGCACCCATACACATTTTATATAACGCGATAGAGTTCGTCTGAAAAATTCCGAGCTGGTTGTAAAATTAACTGTAAAATTCCCCAAAGAGTGCTTTGAATATTTAATAAATATCGCTTGATTAATCACCATGAAAATTTTCCGAGGGCATTGTATTTTCTAGGAATTTACACCGGCTTAAGTGGGTGGCGCCTTCGGGGACGATAGTGTCTTTTTAAGCGTTCATTTGTAAAACCATTGATTATGATTTGTATCTATTGTAATAGGGATTTTTTCATTCAAACATAATTCTAACAAATTTCACCAAGAATATGGATCAATTTTGCATAAAATATACGAAAGGCAAAAACGCTACGACCGTCAGATTCAGAGTGAAACTCGGACATGTATTTATATCCGAGTCTAAACAAGTTAAAATATTGATATAGTGAATTCCTGGGCACTTATTGTGAGGTCTAAGCTCAAATCCTATTCCAGATAATGTTTCGATCATGTCATATATGAACGACGAAGATCTTCTAATTCCCCAGAGAATTAAATTATGATATACACTCAACATTTTTTTGTGCGACTTTTTGTTGTGCGATTTCGAAGTTATGCGGTTTTTTTAAAAGCATTTTTTTATTTCACAAAGAGTACATATCGAGATATTTTGGATAAAATGGGAAATAAATCTTCAAAACTAACCGAAATTTGGAAAAAAATTTGCATCTGCTATTGCTAAATCACGACCACGCCCTTTATTCTGGTTTAGATTTTTGAAAAAATTGATTTCGTTTTTTGCATTTTCCAATGTTTGGACTTTTAAAAATACATTCTTCAAAGGAATTTCTAAAATTTCATATTAAAATAAAAATAAATATAAAATATAAATCTTACAGCGATGATAGTTTGTAATTAAAATAATTAGTATTTCTCTGATCCTTAAAATTTTACCAATGAAGCAAGATGTCCTTTAAATGTTACCAAAAATGCTATTTTTTAATTGCCCTATTGTTTTCCCGTGTTTTTAATTAACTTTTTTTATGCGATTTTGGACTTATTTTATATGGCCGTTTCAAAGTTATGCGGATTTTAAAACCCATGGAACGCATCTTCACTTTTTCTATCTAAGTCGTAGCTTTTTTGTGCGATTTTCCGCGGAACGCATCTACCGCAAAAAAAAGGTTTAAGTGTATGTATAAAAAAAATATAATTAGAAAATCAATATCAAAATGAAATTCGGACAGCTGATAGTGTTGGATTGTTCAATAAAAACGCTTGAAATTTGTTTGATTATAGCGGCCATATGCTTAGATTAATATCTATCAAATTTATTTTATAATATTGAGTAATATATGACAAATGATCATGGGAGGTTATAGTGTTGAATAATGTGTACAAATGATCAAATTTTATTTTCAAAATCAGTACTTTTTTCGAGAAATGTTTTGCCAAAATTTTAACCTTAACCCATAAAATATCCTTTTAAATAAAAAAATAAATAAGTAGATATTTTATACACAGCTTGTGTTATTTACATTTAAAATTGAGTTTTCTTATGGAATGGCCCTATATTATGAACATCTATCGATGGATACTTGATACTTCAATATTAAAGTTTCGGAAGCTGTATCACTATTTTTTAACGCGTTTATACAATTTTTACGTCCAGGTTCCACAATCGATGGCTATGAATTATCAAATTGAATGAAAAAATACTGACGTAACATTTGTCAGGCGATTCTTGTGGATTGTTTGACTTTTCTCAAAGAATTTTAATACGATATTATTGTCGAATGTAAATGAAATTTATTCGAGATTCCGCTTTGATCCATTTCATATATTAAAACGATGGCATTGCTGACCGATTCGAAAAAGCAATGAAACGAGCCGTCATATATTAGGCCGAAATTCGAATCATCCGAAGCAGCAAGCCAGCTGTTTCGCATAAATAATAACGTCGAATATTCGAAATGCTGAAATGTAATACAATAGAAAGATATGTACGGGTGTCGGAACTACGAGCCATGACGATGAAAATAAATTTCGACGACGAAAAAATGCAAGAAGATCTGAAGAAACGGGAGAATAAATCATGATAGCGCGGCTGGCACAATAATTACTGTTATTGTTGTCGTTGCCAATAATTTTAAGTATTGCAATAAATTAAATAGTGTGCTGTGTGGTTTTGAGTGAAATTATAAAACGAGAATTTCATATGCATAATTATTTGCTTGGGTATACTTTAATTTTAGATGTAGATTGCGATCCGGTCTGATAATTAGTTATTAAAACGGCGAGTACCTTTTCGTAATGGGCGATGCTTTCTTCGGAAGATCTATTAAGCGTTTGGAAACAGGAGTTTTTGATATCCCGCCGAGTGATCGAAATGAGTTCAAGGGTTAATTGAGGATGTGTTTTGAGTGTTTTTAAATTAAACTTGGTTACTACGATGATTCTTTCTCGTGATCATAATGATCCAATATCTAAACATCAACAGGATCATTGAAAGGCCTTATTAATCCTTTCAATGCGCGATGCATCTATTGATGTACAATTTTTAAAGCATCGCTTTTAATTTCAGATTTGTACTCATTTGATTGAAAATTAAATTACTTTTTACAAGGATGGTTTCAGCTATATAAACAAACTTGAATATGTTCATAAATTGAGATGATCATAAGATAATAAGCATACAGTTAAGATAATAAGCATATTGATACAACTAACATATTAACAAACTTTTAGATCAAATCTTAATATTTTTGCATTTTATAACAATCGTTAATAATACATAAAACATATATATTCATCTTAAAATATTGTATGCATAAATTCAGTCCATCAAAGGCGGCTTCGTATGAATTTATTAATCCATACTTTATTTTTCAAATCCAGGAAATTAGATCAAACCTGGATTGAAATTATTAATACGAGATAATAATATTTTTCAAATGTATTGGTACGGTGAATTTTCCCATAATTTGAATCTTTATAACAAGAGCAGGATAGATTTATATCGGCTCGGAGACAGCTTTCATTCCAGGAAAAATATGACAAAATATAATCAAGTCTGAGTGTATAATAAATATACAGGAAGAGATAACCTAAACAAGAAACATAATAATGACTTAAGATTGCAAGCTGGAAAATGAGTTGATAATAATATTATATGTCAAGTATTGGATTTAACAGGATAATTAACGGGATGAATATGGAGTAAAGATGATGGTATTATTAGATACAACTAAACAAATTCTGCACAAGAACAGTATAGATTACATATTATATTAACACATAAACCAACCAAACTTTCGCGTATTTCTGCTAAGTAGCTTTACAACCTCGAGTGCAACTTCATCAATAGATGAAAGATTTAAAGTATTCAAACATGTCAAATTATATTTGGATTTTTACAACGCGTTATTGGAGATTCAAATGATATATTATTAAATTAATATAAACATTTTTAAACAACTCTTACAGATGAAGGATGGAAATAATCTGATATTGAGGTATTGGATTTATGCGAAGAATTAAAAATTCTACGTAGATACAGTCTACAATATAGTAGGCTCTTTTGTAGACACCACAAAAATAACGTTTCAATGTATTAGCTGATTTGATAATTATATCAATTTTACGAAATAAGTAGTTACATGAATTTCTTACAAAAATGCCCGGAATTTGGGCGAAGTAAGTCTATAAAGTCTTACATATTTTTCAGATTATATTATCGATTATAAATGTTGAGTACTGGAGCTTATTTCCCGTAAAGCGTGATTTAAAAGTAACTCGAATATATTTTAGATGTGTTGCTGTTGTCGCCAAACGAATTGATCCAGGTATGAATTGAAATTATGACGTTTGTGTCTTACCGCCTCCCGGCATAGTTCACCGAAGACCGAACGCTTGGCAAGTACATAACAAATCGACGGCTGTTATTTTTTATTTACCTTAGCAACCACCAGATCAATATGCGCCAAAATGATGCATCCACTAAACGACTTGCAAAACAATGGTTACGCTTATGGGTTCCATGGATACACGCCCAATAACTCACCAAAGTTTCACCGCAATCGCAACTTACTTATAAACAGATATTCAATAATTTTAATGGGATTATAAATATAAAACTGAAAATTGACCGCTTGGATGTTTAAAATCGAATAAACCATTTATGGCGAGCATAAATCGGTGATGTTCAAATTTAACATAATTTACATATTAGATAATCCGAGTGAAAATGTCGTCTTTTAAATAAAAATGTTACATTAAAATAAAATAAAAGCATTTATTCATTTCTTAGATACAATCTATTTTTCTTCAATAGGTATAATATTTTCCTATCTACAAGGCATATCCAGAAAGTAAGTGTACTGTGAAAATAACGGGCTGTGGTTTTTTTGTTTTTTTAAGGGTTGGCCATACTGAGTGGTGGAGGGGGATCTCCTTACAAAGCGAGCATATCCGGAATATGTACGTACGTAAATTCAGGTTGTGGTGTCCAGTTGCGTGATAGATATCGATAAGAAATCCCACCAAGTGCGAGCGGGTTTCTTGCGCGGCTTGAATTGGAAGGTGAGGATTTTCTGAGCTCTATTGTGGTGTGGTTGCGGTGTCATATCAATTCCCCATCTGCAAAAAACGTATTCCCCTGACTTGGCGCCTTCAGATTATCATATTTTCCCCTCCCTGATAAAACACATGGATTTAAATTTTCAACTGACCAGCAGGTGGAAAAAGAGGTTCTAAAGTGGGCGAATGAACTAGCGGGCGAGTTCTTCGAGGAGGGCATTAAGAAGCTGGCGATTATTTTAAAAAATAGTTAATAAGTGTTTCAACAACATCACTTATTCTAAAAAAATAGTACACTTACTTTCGGGATATTTCTTGTATATAATAATTTAAGCGACTTCTTCGGAACTAATTAAGAAAATTAAGATTTTAATTGAATGAAATGCGACACGTGCATCACTTGACTCAATGCCATCGTCAGGGCTAAGTAGCCCGAGAGTCTCCTGCAATATTTATTTAAATGATTCATATTTTTGCAGTGCAAAATGATTCGCCCCGGTTTCATGCATTTAGCATAATTAACAGTGTATAATGTTAAGAATTTGAATTGGGTCGGAGGCTAGAAGTGGCGCGTTCGCCACTCGTCCACGGAGTTTATTGCGCTGCCGTATAATTATCATTACAGGAATTCTTTCATATTTGATGAAGGTGATGGGTGTGCGGTAAAAAGGCCAACGTAACAAATTACCGCGGCCGCCATTTATAAAAATCTAAATTACACGAACATAAATTAGTGAGAAGGAAAGAGTGAGATGTAATTATGGAGAGCCGCATTAATATTTATGTCCCTAATTATAAGACCTTTGAATAATACCTAACGAACGCTGAGTGGACGATGGGGTCGCCAACGGCCCGGTAAATAATGATTCTTCGGCTTGGGTTGACGCCGCTCGGAGTGAAGATACTGATCGATCGAAATTGCCAACCGGGGGATAAATCTTCGACCGAATCGTTTTGTCAAGGCATCGATGAATTTATTGCAACTCTAGGCGGGCATGTAATTAAAATCGCAAGGGGGAAGGTTAAAATTATAACGTGATCATTCATTATCGAGTGTCGTCACTGTGTCGTGTCCATAACGTTTGTATTTAAGTAGCTAAACAACATTTATCTCTGACTGCTGGCATGAAATATGCCATTCTTATTGTTTCACGGATGCTATTTATTAGCAGCCATCGATATTAACATGCAAATTTATAACTCAAAAACGCTTTTTAATTTCGTTACACTTCGATTGTAATCATCGATTTGTGTGAGGTCAATGAGTTGACTGTGCATCGCTACAAATTCATTCAAAAATCATTGTTGTTTTTATATTATTCCAAATTGATCGCAAGCATTTTATTGTCCGGGATGATAAGTGCGAATTTTCAATCGTGAATTTGCCAATATGTTCAAAAAATCCCTATTTAAACATGTCAAAATGAAACTCGGACAGGTTTGATATACACATTTTGAAATAATCTGAAACAATATGAACTAATATTTTAGAGCGATAATCTTGACACAGACTTGAAACAATTCATGGTCTCATGTTATATAGGCGTGGTAGGGCAAATCAGCTTGAACGTCACAAAAATTGAAACGCATACGAAGGTGATTCAAATATAACCCGGAATTTTGCTGTACAAATGTATAAGTGATGTATAAAAATACAAATCGAATATTTTATTTTTCTACATAGTTCCCTTCATTTAAAAAAATAATTGATTAAAGAAAGAAGCCGAGAAGTAGCAACCTTTGTTGCGCAACGCGTAATTATTCGCTGTGAGTCTCGAAATGCGCCATTGCTGCTGTGTAACATAAAGCACCCACTACACCAGCAGCAAGCCTATTTTATTATATATTACACAGTACATAGCTACATAGCTATATAGCTAGGGGGGGAGACAACGCTACGCCTTTGGGCAATGATTGAAGCCCTGGGGTAATGATGTGGATTAAAGGTGTGCGAAAGTAGCCTCGTCGGTTTGCTCATCAAACGCTGCTGGGATAGCCCAGCTAACATGAGTTGGGTGCGCAGGTCACCCCGTGCTGCGTACCCATAAAGGGGTATGTGGAACAGCCGATTACAGTAGTTGGTGGAGACTGTGTCAAAGACTCACCAGTATCCTCAACAGCCTAGGCAAACACGGGAGAACGGTTTTAGGTTGTTCAAACGGCGATTCGTCTCCGTGGCTTGGTACAAAGGATGATCGAATCGATACGAGTACCATGGGGAGGAGTAGCCCATGCAGTCCGTCATCTGCTGCAGCCACCATTTCTCCTTCATTGCACCTTCGAGTGCACATGATCTGAAGCTGGTCTTTCCCGCGGAAACCTCGCCTCCTTTGGAGCAAAAGGGGTGGGCACCTGGACGCTCAGTGGAAGCTAAAGGCTCAGTGGAAGATACTCTTTGTGTGGTTAATCCGGGGTAACCCAGAACAGACCATACAGCAGCGCAGGAAATGGGTTCAATTGTTAATGAATCCCCAATCCAGTCAGTCGCTGTCTGATGTCTGTAGTTTTGTATTTGTTTGGATTTTAGATAAAACTAGTTTTAACTTTGAGCATTAGTTAAAATTAAAACTGTAATTACAGACTTTTTTCTAGCTAATTGTGCTCTTGCAATCGAAACAGTTTACACTGAGTCATTTTGTTAAAACACGTTCTATCTAGTTAAAACTAGTTTTAACTCAAATTCATATTTGAGTTAAATCCAGATTACGGAAAAAGATCGATCCAGATTCAGGCCAATGCCTTAAGCTTGAAAAAATAAATAATGCCACTCATTCCTCCATCTAAGTCTTTTTATCTTCTCAAAAAGCATTATTGCAATAATATTATCCTTATTTCATCATGTGTAGAAGACAATGGAAAAATAGCCACGTTAAATTCATCCATCCATGGAAGTCTATGAAGAAATACATCATATTTAATTGTTATTTGGAACATTTTGATAAATGAGTCCTTTATTCATTATTCGCTTCATATTTGTCTGTTTAATATTTGTTAATAAATATATTAACCGTAACGCAGATCTATAAAATCGAACTGTAACTGTATATGGAAATTGATTTTTTCCGATGATAATTTATTGATTCGGTTCAATTATGTTTACGAGGCCCGAGAGCCGATGTTTACGACCGCTACTGTCCGAGCTAATAAATTAAAATACGTAATTATATCAAATCCTTTTAGTATCCGAGTCCGAAAGTCGAATCGGTGCCAAAGCGTTGAGCGTCTATGGTAACAATCCAATCGCACGCGCCGCATCATCTCGGCGGCGCAACGCGCTCGGACTGTTAATCAGCGATTCTCTCCGCTCGAAGAACCCAAGTTCTTCCGGAATAGGACCTGAGGTCTTTAAAAAAAAGGTTATAAATCGACAATGCGGGAGCACTCGTACTCGCCAAAGGTGAAACTGTCAGAGGACCCGCCACCTCCTCAACCTCTCAACCTATCCTGATTTATTTCGGACCATAAACAATAATTACTCCCGAGATCACGACCGATTGCTCTATAAATTCCCGATATAATTATGCGTTAATTTCGATGCGAGGATGCTGTAAATACGGACAGATGGCGTGGAATTGGGGATCGAAATGAAGATCGGTGGAGCCGTGATTAAATATTAACACGATCGGCTGTATGTCTATGATGTAATTACAGGCCGAATCACCTGCTAGTCAAAAGATTTAGAGCCAAATCACTCGTATGTTAACAAAGCGATATTTTTTCTCGCATTTAATAAGCGGCCTTAATGTGTTATTATCGTTCGAGCGTCAATTTTTCATTGCAATAAGGACCGATTCGATTCTTGAACGATTCTCACGACGCTGTCTTCGATTGGACTTTTTAAAGCATCATATCCTTTATCGAATATAGGCGATATCTCGATAAGCAAATTTGAAAAAAAAACCTCAAAGATATGTCATATAGTATATGAATAAAGCTTTCCAGATGTGTTGTCATCCCTTGGATTGGATTGGATTAAGCCTACACCCCTCTAATAATCTTATATATAAAAAATAATGTTTGTTTGTCCGTATTTAATGCCCTTCTATAATGTTCATCCGATTGCGATAAAACATTGTCAACTTATTGTTTACACTTGCGGGAATAATATAGGCACAGTAAAACTATTGTATGGATGCACATGTGGGCGCATATTGGTCTGGTGAAATGAAGTTTGGGGTGCGGGGAATGGGAGAAAAAGGATGAAACCGTTATGTTAGCTGGAACGAAAACGTCTGTGGTCTGTTATTCATTTGTCCCGTATGCGTTCTTATACCATTCATCCGATTGCGATGAAACTTTGTTGAGTTATTGTGCGCATTTCCATGAATATTTTTTAATTAGTATAAGTATTGTTTGTATAGGCAATTTGTTGTGCGAGACGTTTAGCGGATGCACCATGTTGGCGCATATTGGTCTGGTGAAGCGCAACAAGGATAGGGAGAGGAAGGATGCGCGCGCATACTTTTGGATCCTAACCTTATAATAAATCACGTAATTTTACTACCGCGTTTCTTTTTAAATAATTACTAAGCGCGTGTTGCATTGCAATGGGTAGGTTTTCAAATTTTTGGACAGATAAGGTAAGCATCCGGACTGTGGGAGGTTGTTGATTCATATGAGAATTGGTTTGAGTTTATACGTTTTTTATTCAATCGGGATATTTATAAAATCCTCGACCAACTTCCATTTTTGTTTAGTTATATATTTATCAATGAAATGTGATTCTAATCATTTGAATATCAGCTCAAAGATGAATCGCTGATCGCTGAGCTCAAAAATATCGCTGATCCTTCGCTTTTGTCAATGTTTTGGAGCAGACAATGGTCATAAAAAACTACGACCCTGCTTTGGTCATGATTTAGATTGGATCGAAACATATAAGCTAACATTAAATATTCATGAAGTAGTTGTTGCTTTACACTTCGCTCTTTTCAGTCCGGGACGTCCCGTGCTAAACTTTGCCTGGAGAATTGATATAATTCTTAAGCCGGTTAATAGATTGAAATGAAATTTCATTAATACCTTCAAAAGAGTTTATAACATCGACGTATGTTAAAATAACAGTGATTTTTAATCTGAGGCACGTGTATATGATTGATAATAAGCTCAGCATCTATTGAGCAGTGAGTGACTACGAAAATGCTAGCATCTGCTTAGGTCATGATTTATTTGTGTACAATTTTGGATATAAAAGTTATATTTATGATTTTGGATCGTTGATTCATATTGGTTAGGATTTATTGATAAATGTTCTAAATCCTCTTCTTTTTATTTCTTGGTATATTCTTAATTACGCCTTATCTATCAATCTCTCATTTGAATATATAAAGAGCCATTTTTATAACTAAACATAATCATTTATACATCATTCTAAGCTACAAAAAAACGTAATAAACAAACTGGCTTACAAGAAGTGGAGTCATTCAGTGCGGAATCAGGACAAGTGGAGTTAGAGTGCGTTAAATCGAGCTTCTCTCGCCATCTCTCTCTGGCAGTGTTATCGAATAGTGCGATCGCCGCGGCGTGAAAGAGATGATAAATGATCGACAAAGCCTCGCCCGACGGTAAAACACCATGTTTTTGAAGTGAGAATTTAGATCCAGATCCAAGATTCGATAAGAGCATTGCAAATTGCTCTGCCGGTAATTAGTCATATACAAAGTATGCGAAAATGATAAAAAAAAGAAATAATTAAGCAGAAATACCAACAATACAATAATGGCAGAACTATCTATGGATTTGTGAACGTTTGCACTATTAATGGAGGCACTCGAGAGGCTGAATGGGAATATATAATCAGGGCCGTTTTGAGATAGGAGCCGTGGGTTGTACAATTTTTGTACAACTATTGCAACGGGCAATTAATCATTATGAAATTCATTTTACGACGATGGAGTGTGAGATACCAAGTGGCCTTAATTATTGACCACATTATTAATAATCCTTTCAATAACTGAAATGTCAAACATTGCCAACGCCAAAACCGCATTAATCAATCATTGAATTGCATTTAAAGAAGCACTTGCCTTGATATATCAACAGCACGCAAGATAAACCTACTCGAACATGGATATTTCTTGATTTGAACGCTCACTCCGCGGGCCATCGCGATGAATGTGTCGACACATGGAATTCCTATTGTTCATGATCTAAAATATTTTCTAACGTAGCGCTCCGGTGTTGCGCGCGACCCGCTGTTCGGCCATCGAAGCCGGAGAAACGTCACGGTTGGTAGGCGTGACAGCGGCGAGGGAACAAATCGGGGACTCGCGAGATCGGCGGCACCCCCGGGCTGTAACAGCACTTATTTAACATTTCCCTTGCTAAAAAGCACCCGCGTGCTACGATGATATGTATTTGGTACACCATATGAAATTCTAAATTCTAAGCCCCGTATCTATTATATTTCATATCGATATTCCCATTATTAGAGTCGAGTTATAGTAAATGCATAATGGTGAATAAAAGATTAATGAAGCCAACTTTGGCATTTATTACCAGAGCTTCTACCCGTTATGTAAAAGATGCCGCAAACGAAGTGGACGCTATAGAAGGGTTGATTGTATTTTTATCGTCTCGTGGAATAATTCGAAGAAGGCCCCCCAGCATGTGTTGCTCAATACAAAATAAACCGATATTTTTAAACCAGTTCAGTTATGGATTTCGCTCCGCCGCGTTTTCCGGTTTTCTGATCAGTTTTGGTTCGAAGACTTGTTTATCGCAGCCTTCAAATTATGAGAGTCATCCAGAAAGTAAGGTTACAACGGGTATGCAGGATCAAATAATGCTTGTATTCAATATTTTGTCTGTGTCATAGATCTTCATCGCCAGCTCTTTTTGGATGTCTCATCCTGCGTCACGATAGAGTCCAGAAAAATGTCTCCCTTCTGTGCAAAACGATCCAAATCCGATCATGTGATTTTGATGATGTTTCGGTGTGAGCATTTTGGGCAACCATTTCGTACGCAACTTCTTATAACCAAGTTTTTCCGACACAAAATCAACAAGGAGGCTTTGAAAAATGTCCAAAAACTTTTCGTAAAGATTTTCAAGCGTCTCACGGCAATTATTTTGCATTTGTTCTTCAATTTTTTGCATAAATTCATCAGAAATCTCTGATTCATTGTGATCACATTACTACGATAAACTTCCACGAGCTTTCGATGGATATTCGTGATGGTTCTGCAAAGTCAAAAAATGGGTGATTGCTTCCTATTTCTAGATTATCACACGCTTTGTTCATTCTTCAAGATACTCATCAGAGGTCTTAAGAACGTACGTTAGATCCCTATTTAAGTATGTTTTAAGTTTATGTCATAAACACGCGCAAACATCAATACACAAAAGTCCACATATCGAAAAAGTGATTTCATCCCGCAATTTCAACCCCATATGTAATTCCGACAAACACGAGAGTCCCATGTACGAACGAGCGAATTTCATATGGAATATTAAGCGATGGAAATTTTATCCAGGACCACTTTCATCAGGTCATTTCGGATATCCATTCGGCCACTGTGCGCATAATATCGCCACGCGGGGGCGAAAATGAACCGATGCCCCCGACAAATAGACTACGCACCCAGAACAAATTGTGAAATCATTAAACGGTCATAAATAACCGGCGGCTATGGTATTTTAACCTGAATAATTAAATTAGCTAAACTGTATTTGGTAATGACTTTAATCCGGGTATTAGCCAGTTTGTTTACATTGGCCCCTCATTAATGGAGCCACGATACAATTATCCGCGGCCTCCATGTCGACTCCCGAACTGGTGCACTTGAAATAGATACGAAGTATAATTGACGCGGATTAGATACGTCCATTGCATATCCATCGATACGACGTTGCTCCAAGATTAACGGATAATTAAAAATCGCGATTGGATCGGCCGAAATGTGCATTATTTGGACGGCGGCGTGATCTGCCAATTGCGCATTTGCAATGTGTTGACCTTAACATTCTGCCTTATCGAACTAGGAGATTTATTATAGACTATATTAGCGCTTAATAATCAAAGTCGTCTGCCTTGAAAGAGCCGAAACCCAAGCGCGAAAAAATTAATTAAAAAATACCATTTTAGCAAAAAAGATTTGCATACAGCCCAAATACGTAATTAAGCCCAATAATGCAGATGCATTTATCGACGGGTGATTTGTTGGCGACCTCTAGTTTTTAAGATCGCTCAAAAATCACAAGTCATTAGCGTTTCTCGTCAGCATATTGAATTTTTAAATTAATTGTACTCAGACACGCGATTTTACATTTACACAATAGTATATTACATTTCCTGAATTCGTTGCATTCCATTGCATCGATGGGGTGTAAAATTAAGTCCGAGACTCATTTAAATCACATGCAATGGTTTATTCGTATAAAAACTATGTTTGGGTGCTTTTTTTAAGGTATACATGAATCAAAGAAAATGGAAAATCACCATACAAAAATATTCTATTTGAGATGGCTCTTAGCAATCCATTTTATGAGACCATTTTCAATCATTTTGACATGATTTTTCATGGCGTATATATATTTTTAAATATGTGGTCACCAGCCATACTTTCTGTAAGATTCTACATGATTTCATCCAACCAGACTGATACGAATGGTTGTATGAATCATACAAATATTTAGTAAATTATTAAAAAAGCTTTCATTTTATAGTGAATTTAATCAGATCGTTGCTGATGATATACATTTATCTAATGGATTTAATCATAAATATTTTATCTGTATCTGTAGAAATGCATGCATATATAAACGCCTATACGAGTATTCAAATATAACCCGGAATTTTTCTGTACAGATTTATTAGCGATTTATAAAAATACAAATGGAGTGTCTTATTTATATATCAATACATAGTTTCCTTCATTAGAAATATACAGGGTGTTTTGCACACGGACCGGCAACATTTTTTTTTTGGGGTTAAGGGGGTCTTTTGCTACGTTTCAAACATAGGCGACTTATTAAATGATTTGTATGATATGTAGCAAATGTCGGTCCATGTGAAAAACATCCTGTATTTATTCCATCGGATATGAAGCCTTTTGATCCCGCCAATGAAGAAAGAAGGCGAGTAATAGCATCCTACGTTGC
Source organism: Stenopsyche tienmushanensis (assembly GCA_008973525.1). Taxonomy (NCBI): domain Eukaryota; kingdom Metazoa; phylum Arthropoda; class Insecta; order Trichoptera; family Stenopsychidae; genus Stenopsyche; species Stenopsyche tienmushanensis. The sequence goes on along the minus strand of WACJ01000407.1, from coordinate 31,013 downwards.
GCAACGCGTAATTGTTCGTTTTTATTGTAAACGAAGGCGTGAAATAAAATGAAATTTTGAGAACATTTAAGGCACACTTTGAAGTATATTTTAACATTTAAAAAAATCATTTTTTTGGAGCAGCCGCCTTCTTTATTGAGTAACCTGATCAAGAAGCTCCGATAGATATTTTTTTCCGATGAAGATAAATAGAAAAATAAGACAATCTATTTGTGTTGTTAAATATCACTAATAAATTTGCACAAATTTGTACATTTGTGCAAAATTCCGGGTTATATTTGAATCCCCTTTGTATATGCAATAATCCATCATCTGTTAAGACGGAGAATTTTATGCAAGTATTTGCGCTTGATGAATATATATCAGTTTTCTGAATTTGATCCTTAACACCTTAAAGAGGTAAAACACATATTTGTGTCCAGTGATTCAGAAAGAGCATTGAGTTTGGAGAGAAACAGAGACGGAGAGAGTGTCTTGCGTACACCGTACAATTGTATAGATGGTTAACCCAAATTTATCGACTAATAATGATATGTGAATGATATAAATAATCGATTTCATGTGTATTGTTTATATTTACGCAAAGAAATTACCGAATACTGTGTGCTATCGACAGTGTTTATTTATTTATGCACAAGCTTTATACACGCTGCGACGGTCCTGACAGATAAGTGGATTTGTATGGATGACTTCATATGATAAGATATGTACATTCGAATTTAATACTTATGTGGGAATGCAATAATTTTATGCACTGCTTTTATCTATTTATTAACCTAAATTGTTAGATGAAAAAATCAAGAAGTTTGTGTAATATATAATAAAATAGGCAAGCTACTTGTCTAGTAGTTGTTTTATACTACTATAGAGGATATGTGCGATGAAGCCAGAGAGACTACAAACGATTCGTCCTATCTTTCCGTTTGTAGTTTCAATTTTCGTGACGTTCAAACCAATATATATTCTTCGATTGAAAATGAAGTTATAAACAATCATAGCAAAAAGATACTAGCACAATTTTAGTGCATCATCCAAATGCTATGGAATAAATTCGAAATATATTTCCTAGTGATTGAAATGTATGTCGTTCGATTGTCCGTTGCTTGCTTTTGATCAAAGATGCACTTCGATGCACTTGCGACAAATGAATTATATTCCTCGATAGTGAAATTAACAATCATGCAGAATGTCATCAGGTCAAAACACTCGTTATTATAATAATTACAAAGTCGAAGAAAGTCATTTTCTATATTAAGCGGAGTGCATCAATGAGAGCTAATCACGTCGTCCCGATTTCAACAACGGCGAGCTAAAAATACACTTGTTAGCGAGAAATGCAGAGTGGACAGAGCAAATGTTAATGGGTGCTCATTAAGCATTTAAGAAACTGCACACAAATGTGCAATGTGCGTCAAACGGGACGAGTGCAATCGGGTGCAGTGCGTAACTGCCAATAAGCCATAACGCCGATTATAGTTTTACACCATTCAGAGTAGTGTTTACCCCGATGCGACCGGATACAAACATACCACGGTTAAATATTGTCCAATTTATCTATCAACCACCCTCCATGTTTGGACAAACTACCACCTTTTTACACGCGTACGTACGCATTTCGAAGAACCAATTTGGCTCAAGTGTACGCAATAAAATCGGGGTACACACGATTCCCCCGCAATCCGACACGCGATTACTATTATAATTATCATCCAAAAGAGAGCACACGTTCATATATGTCGTTCTTGGGAATAGTTTTGTTATAATTTTAAACGTATACGTATTGATGAATACAGAATGACACACGCCAAAGTGAGTAGTGTAGCATTGTGTTGATTAATTATATAGGACTCATGTGTTCTGCATAATTAGCTTAAAACCATCATTGTTTAAAATACGCAATGATGCACATTGAATGCATATGATCTTGCCATTTAAATGACATAATATAATATTTGGATCCATATTTTCATAATAAAATACATGAAAATAAAATTTTCATAATAAAAACAGAAAAATATGTGTTTAAATGGCGAGATATTGTTACTTTTGATGGAAATTAAAACAAGTCGGGCAGGGTTAACTTTGAACTTCGAATGACTGATTTGCAATAACTACTAAAAATAGTTTAAAGCTCGTTTTAGTTTGGATTCAGAATTGATTTGATTATCTGAATCTAAAAATGTTAAGACGATTAATAAAGTTGGACAGAAAAATAGATCGTCTACGTCTGATAACAAATGTAGTACAAATCCATTTATTTTTTAGGACCGCAGCAGCGCGTATGAGGCTTATATTTAACACTCTCGTCGCCCAACAATAATCGGTGTTCTTATGGGGACCAAATTCGACAGTTGGAGCGAAATAGAAGGAACCGCGATGCGATATTATAACGCATGGGATAAACATGCGGCGCATCTTCTCTCAGGTGTTGTTCTATATTAGATCGATAAGCTTGACTCTATCATTAGTCAAATTATCAATAAGTGAAGATAAGCAAGTGCGAGGGCGATCTAGAAAGATATTTAGACATTTGTCATCTGGAAGACATTATAAAAAGACGTTCGTATAGTTAACATTTGAAAGTCGTTATAGAAATACGTAACAATTAGACGCTGGATTCGCTTTTCGGAGACGCGCATATCTGGTGGAGGCAGCGATGAACGAGTTAAATAAATAAAGACTGTCGATAGCACAAAATATTTGGTAATTTCTTCAAGTAAACACAAACAATACACTTGAAATCGATTCATTATATCATTCATATATCATTATTTGTCGATGAATTTGGGTTAACGATCTATACAATCGTACGATGTACGCATGATACTCTCTCCGTCTCTGTCAACCATGCGCAGTTATCGTAATGCAAGACGCTTTATCGCAAATACGCGATCATACAGTGTTATAATGAGCGTTTTATTAATAAACAATGAGTATTAAAGTATTGTAATTATGATATTATAATCGAAACCAATGTGATATAATTGATGATTTGGATTATCCGTGTTTGTCCTCTCAGCAGTCCCTCGGATGATCGTGAATCTATTGTATATATTTCCAAAGTTTAGATTTTTAAACGCGTTTTTTCGAAACTATTTTTTTCAACACGGTTGACGTGATATCTATAAGTTATAATTGATTTATTTATTTCAAATTTATTACACACCCTTTATATATAACCTTCTATTGCCTCTACCAGATTTATAAAAAAATATTTTTAACTATTTAAAAAAAAATTAACCCAAAACATTTTTTTTATAAAATAGGCGCCATTTTTCGAAAAAAAAATTTTCTTTCATTTCTGAGGACGAGAATATAGGGACATTATAACTAATTAAGAATCTTTTTTATTTTTTAGTTTAAAATTACTAGAACTGTAGAAATCGAGTCAACCAAGGCACAATCTTTTTTTACCCTTTACCCTTAAACGCCCAAAATTTGTGCCTCTAGACTAGAATAAGATATATATTAAGAAGGAGAAGATATCAGATGAGTTCAATAATTAGACTAAAAGCTGGATGAATGAATAAAATAATACAAGTATTTATATATTTAAAAAAATACTGTGTGTATGTACGTTTGTATGTATTGTATACGCTCCTATACCATTTATTCGATCGTGATGAAATTTTCAAGAGTTATTTGAATTAGTACAAGCATTGTTTTTGTAAGAAATTTGATGCATGGTTTTGGATCCTAGTCCTTCAGTCCGCGCTACACGTGGCCCGAAGCAAGAAACCACGCAACTGTACTACTGCGTTTCATTTCAAATAATGTGGCGTTGCAACGCATGTCGGATACCCGCTAGTGTTGTATAAAAATTCAGCTAAAGCTTTTATCTTATAGTGAACTTCATCAGATTGTTGATGATAATATTGCACATTCTATCTTCTGCATAAAATTGCATGTCTTAAAGATAGAACATATCATTTATCCCATATTTATATAGTTTAAAAATCAAACAAACATATAACTAATCAAAATGATATTAATCAAACAATATTACCGATTCGATGCTTTCTTGTTTTACTTTGGCGGATCTTTTTATGCGAAATATTTGATTATCGCGCAAATATGTTTGGACACGTCGACGGGCGTATCGTTTGGTTATAAATTGCAACGATCGTCATTGGTTCGTAAACAGCTAATGCAGTTAGCGAACGACCCAGTCTGAATTCCGAATTACTAATTCGAGATTGTCGAATTAGTTGATCAGTTTTTATATGGATCTGTTATAAATTCGACTTGAGGCAGTGTTGTTATGTTTATATTTCGTCCATTTTGTGAATTTATATTATCGAATCATTGGATGGATCTTCAAATTTGTCATAAAATCTGGATTTTGTCGCCATAAGGACCTTCGTTTGGGCGTAAAGCACGTTATTAATAAACGATGCAATACCAAGTGACTAACAATGCAATCCGATACGATTCATCAGCCACATCAGCTTCCGTGGACTATTTAGTTTAATAAGATGATTTTGCAACTGTGCAACAATCGATATTAACTCGACCCACTCGTTGTATTATAAATCAATGAATCATAATGTTTCATTCATTAGTTTGAGCAACGTCGACTTGTCCATGCGACTGAACGAGCAATCCAATATGAAGCCTTGAAACACTGTAAAAACGGTCATCGAATATCTGTATGCACTTGTGATAACGAATGGTGAATTTGAACATCACCATGCGAGAGTGGCAGTGTAATAAATTGTAATGACCTATCATTATGCTAAGTTATAAGGGTATAATGAATGATATTGAATGCCCGATGAATGATGAATTGACGTTGTTGTGTTTGAACGCGGATATGAGGCTCTGATTGTTATATATTGCCGTTTTTACATATTTGCGGTGTGCTCCGAAAGGTATTAGAGTGGCGAACAAAACTACGTGCACTCTAATCTGAGACAAATTTGAAATAATTTTCTTGAATTTCACTACTTGATGAGGGTATATTTTGATTTATTTGAATGCCATTTAAAATCATTGTCCATTTTTATTGTCGACCCATTTGGGTGACCCAGTCGACAAACTGAATTACCGCAAAATTTGTGTACGGGTGGCGAAAACCGCCATGGATGGTGTTAATGAACATGAACGGGATTCCCCTTGCAACGTGACTTGTAAAGGCGACATTAATACGAATGGCTGAATAATTTAGTGCCTTTATCAATTTTTCGACTTGGATTCATCTCAGCGCCATTTATAAAGCATTTTAAAATCTAAATATTTTTTAAAAAATAATATGAGAAAAAATGTTAAAACATAATATTTTGACCAAAATTAAATTTAGACACGTATGTATTAAAATAATCAAATACATTCTCAATTAGGTCAAAACTAAAAATAAATTGAAAAATCCTTACAATATGAACATTATGTCAAAATGAAACTCGGACAGGACTTTTTTCTTATGCAGAAATTTGATCCAGTTCGATTACATTGGGCAACATCGATTTATTTGCCAGACAGAAGAACAATAACATCATTCCAATGTCTTTTGAATAACTGCATTGATATTCGAAGAGGGGAATTAAATTTGAGCGTACAAAAAAAAACCCATACTCAGATTTACAATTTAATACTGATCGTTCGCTTCAACGATGTACACATTCAGATGATCATAATTCTATGATCAAAATGATGAGGCATCTTCATGAATTATCCAGAAATTAGGTGCTAATAGGCAGGAAATCAATTAAATTCATTTTCACAGTAGAACATCTAACAGGATTACGACCAGTTGCAATTCAATTTTATTTAATCCCTTGTGATTTGAATCTTGATGGGTGGGCCACAATCAACAGCGTCGTTGATGACGCGTTGAGCTATTTGTCCGATGCAGACAATAAAATGTGTATTATTATATTGTTATATTTTTTAATTTTCATTATATTTAATATGCATTTTGTCCCGTATTTCAATTGGAATATTGATTCAAAAACATGTATTGTTTTCATTCTCGACCGCGTTAAAGTGAAACCGCGCAAATTGATACTGCGTACTTAGAGGGACAAGTGTGACTCGTTCGAGGAAGAGAAACCTATGCATAGATCTTACCATATCTTACTTTGTAGAAGGGCTTTACAAAATTTAAAGTGAAAAAAAAATGTTCGGGATTCTTGTGTTTCGAGAAAAAAGATATTTCTACTTTTAAAGAGTCAATGAAAGTGGATCCATTTTTTTTTGGATAGAATTTACGTTTTTCTTAATGTTCCGTGAGGAAATTTTAATAATTTCGCATCATATATTTGGGAAAACCTATATTTAGTATGATAGTTTTTGTTTATCTGTGTTGTAAACAGAGCCGTAACAAGGGTATAAAGCGCCCGTGGCAAGTATCTAACTTCCCCCTCTCCGGAAATCCAAATTATTGATCGTACAGATCATAGAAAAAGCCGCAATAAGCTCGAAAAGAGGATGGAGTGGCCGCAAGGTTCGTATGTCCAATCGGTCCGCTTTTCGGACTGCTGATGTAATGAATGAGCGGTTTGCAATCGGACGCCATACCTGAATATTAAGAACTCTTATTATATAACGAAGTTGTTCGAAGAAGACTGATACAAACCCTGTACAACTCTCGACCGGGTCGGTATTCTGCGTTTTGCGCCCAAAGCTTAATTGCGCCTGTAGTGGGCGCCTGCATTGCCACGCCCTTGTTACGGCCCTGCCTGTAAAAAATGTTTTTACATCAAATGTCTGTTAAAACTATGGTGGTTATGTGATTCAAGAAATGGATTTCCTTTTAAAAGTATTCGGTATACTGGAAAAGAAGAAGGAGGTCAGAGAGTGGTCAACTTAGATAAAAAAGGTGCTACTGGAATTAACTGGCAAGTACAAAGAAAGTGGGAGGACGTTTATTGCTAAAAACTATTTCACAGCTTTCTATGGCGTGGAAAAACTTCAGCAGGCAGGGGTTGTTTTTATTATTCAGAAAAAAGTGTTGCCAAAAAGTTGTCGTCCGATATATTTATATGCGTTCAGATTTATAGACAACTTTGCAGCTGTTTGATACGTTCAGCTCAAATGCTACATATAATGTTAATTTACAACAAGCATAAGGGATGTCTTGACGTTAAAGATCAGATGCTTGGGGAGTATATATACAAACGGCAAACCCAATGCCTGGTGTACACGAGGCTAGTATTCAAGCTAGTAGAGCAGGTAAGTTCTGGTTCAGAGGGTGGTATCCTTAGCTCCGTTTTTAAGCTAAAAAATAGCTTAAAAATGAAGTTAGCTCTATTTATACAAAGCTAGATCTGTTGGTTTGTTGATACTAGCTTGCTCTACTAGTTTAAAAGATTTTATCTAACCAACTTTCTCATTATCTAAATTAAATAAATATTTGTTGTTTGGCTCATATAAGCGGAATAAAGGGGTGGCTCGATTAAGCGACATCGATTGTTGCGAATTTATAGGTACATTCTAACAACTTTTGAATCGAGCAGCTACCATTTAATAACGGATCTTGAATCAGCATTCGAGGCTCGTTAAGCAAGTAATTCTCAAACAAAAAGGTCACTGTCTCGTCAGCATGTTTCTTCGGCTTCCCTAAACTCACATCTACTTACAATCCGATCTGGCAATCTTCTAGACGCGCAAATAAATAGTCTCGCAGTAATTGCTTTTTGATTATGCAGGAAAAATCCTTGCGGTGGATTGTCGAAGCATACGCACACAACAACTAATGATTGTTAATAGTCATAAATTATATAAATTGTCGGAGTGAAAGTCCGCCATGCTGCAGCTCATTTGTATAAATAAGCACGTCCGTAATTGGTAATGTGACAGCGCTAAGTGCAGGTTCGGGCTGCGTCGGTTTTCCCGCGGGAAACTTTCGCTTTCCGCGGCAATAAAAATGTAACAAGTAGACGGGCGCGAGGGCCTTGACCCCTAAGGTTCCACAGCTGTTTCCACCCCCTGGAGGCCCCCGCCCCCAGGAGGCGCCCCCTGACTTCCCCGCCGCATCCCTCTCGTGCGACCCAGACGCCGACGTCTACGCTGTAGCCCCACGTGTCTACGTAGCCCGAGAGAAAAACGACGCCGGATTTTCCCGCTCGTTCCGCGTAGAGGTTTTTCACTTTGTATTCACTTCAACATGTTGACTAGGTCCGGGAAATCCCTTATATATTTTTACGTAGGAAAGTTTCGCCCGACCTTAATCAAGGACGACTTTCCCAAGGTCGCGTACGTAAATACACACGCGTATGTACCGAATACACACGTGGACTCATTGTCTTGGAAATGTATGTGCGCTTTGTCTACCTTTTCTTTGCGAAATTTACATAGAATACGAATATTAATGAATCTAACGTGCGTGTACTTTCGCGGCATAATTTTTTAATACCGTCCATAAATTCATAATTTTTAAGCAATTCAATAATTATCATGATCTATCAATGTCAGTCATATTCAACTGAAATACTACGCTTAAAACCAATATGCCTATGCTAAAAGCTTAATTTTTCCTGTATCATGACCTGTAGGTCTTTATGTCCAATCGCTGCTCCAAATATTAATGATTCTATTCAATCAAACATGCTGTGTTTGTTGACGATCTCATAAGACTTCAAAGGATGTCCATTTTTAACACGTGGTAAATTGAATTGTTTAACACATCCCGATTATTCTCTTGGAAAGCTGTTATTTTCAGGTCCATAGATAAACATTTTAGTATCACACAAAAAAGATATTTTGGCGAATCTGCTACCAAATCGGATCCAACTCTAAGACGGCTTACAGTATTTAATATAAAGCTTTCGAACCGTTTTTTTTTATTTCGCTTTTCGTTCTGGTTCAGTTCTAAATATTTACATCGGTTTGGATATGGTTTTCGTTCCGGAACAACAAAATGAAAAGATATTGACTTGACGCTTATTGGCTGAAAGATTGGGAGTTACATAACACTAAGAAGCAAATTGGGGAGAAATCGGTTTAAGAAGATATTTTTTTGGCATTTTTGTAATTTTAAAACTTAGATAATATTATATAAGTACTTGCTAATTTTTTTTTGAGTGATTTCTGCCGTAAATAACCGAGTTATAAGGCGTTGCCCATGGAAGTTCGCCATCAGATTTTGCTGCTTTGGTTCAATGTTCAATTTTAAATTAAAATCTACACAATATTTTAATTTAATTAGTAATATAAATTTTATAAATGGATGAACCAAATTTTTATTAAAAAACATATTTGAGAAGGGCTTAAAAATAAAGTATGATTTTTTAAGCTATTTGCACCTCACTTGCAATAAAAACATATTTTGAACCATAATCTTATCCGAAAATTTGGTCAATATACATTTTAATTATATGAAAAAGCTTTATATAATTTTTATAAGCAATTGGTAAATAAATTTTTGAACTAGTCTTCGTCAAGAACTGACGATTGGTTGACGCTTCACATGTCCATGACTTCCCGATTAGACTTTAAAGCTCCTTTCAATTCTATACTAATCCTTGTTTAACGCTCGAACTTTCAATTATTTCTTGATCATTGTAATTTTTCTGGTCCTCTTTTAATGGAATTTAAATTGATGTATTTATAAAAACGTTTAGAAAAAAAAAATGCTGTTTATTAATGATGTAAAAACCGCAAAGCGATAAATCGAGGAAAAAACTCATTCTAACTGACCTTAATTATGTAGCTTAGTGTTCTTCTATAGGATCATTTCAGACCACTTCAACGTATTGGGCTGTCTCATAAGTTTCTTTCGTTTTCATATTAAGAAAAAACAATAAACAATAATTTGTATTACAACAAAATGTATTGAATAATATATGATCCATTCTGTTCCTGTTACCAACCCCTAGTTTACTGGCAATTGCATCCTTTAGATTGTCTAGTCGGAAACAATATTTGGTTAAATTGATCGTTTCACCTTGTTGAAGTAGCTCATAATAAACTACCCCCTTCCAGTCCCACCAAATGCATAGCAAAACTTTTTTTTGATGTAGGCCAAGTCTAGCTACAGTTAAAGCTTCTGTACCCTTGGTCCAAGACCGTTTACGTTGGATATTCTCATAGAGCATCCGAATTTCATCTCTAGTGACAAATCTCTTCAAAAAAGGTTGGCTATTATCAGTGATGTAGTGCTAAATAAAAAAGTCTGGGAGCGCTGATTAATTATAATATTTCAGTACCCCCTCCCCTACCAGCAGTGATACAATTTTCGCACCAAGTTTCCAACCAAACGTTTTTCAATTTAACCAATTTAAGTTAAAATAAATTTTAAAAAATTACAATATATATTATGCAAAATTTCCAAATCGTTTAGAAAAAAGTGTGGGAGCGCCGACCCCACGCGCCCCCGCCCCACTACACCACTGGCTATTATGGCTATTATGTTGAAGTTTATTTGAGTCAGTCAGTTGATGAGGAAGCCACACATCTGAACGATTGATGTAGCCCAATTTTGTCAGATGATTATGGACGGATGTTCGTGGAATTTCTAACTTGTTAGCTATTTCGCTAACAGTATATCGCAGATTTTCTTCGATCGTGGCTATTATTAGATCTGTATTCTTTTGCGAAAGAAACTTATGGAACAATCTAATAATTTTCAAGGCGTAAATAAGCGTTTTAAAATGTGGTCACTAACCACACCTCCGGTAGATTCAAACATAAGATTTTTGAATTGTTTCAGCTGCGAAGTCACCTGACAACCTGATTTAATAATGAATTAAAAATATTTTTAAAGCATTGCTATGCAAATTAGGTACGTTTCATATTATGTAAATTCGTTTTAATTGCACGACTCACCCCCAAAGCTTCATCTTGTATGCCATGTAAATTTCTTCATCGCTTTTATGGATACTAAAACGGTAAAATTAATGGATTTTTTTCTATTTTCGTATGATTTTCGAAGAAATATGATTAAAAAAGCTCCCAATTTAATAAAATAAAGTCCTGTTTTATCCATGGAATTGGATGGAACGATCGCTTACTTGGTAATTAATAATCAATATATGCTTATTTCAATCAGATTGTATTAAAGATATTTGCATTCTGAAAAACTTTTGATGCATTTTGAAACACTTTGATTGCTAATGTCAAAATTGAGTATCTCATACATAATGTTTATAAGCACTCCACGGTGGATCAGATCGTCTTTTTCTCGGATGCTTTGGATCTTGAAATAGAAATTGCTCGAATCGAAATTATAATAAATGATATCTCTACGCCTTATCGTTTCTATTTGAAGGTTTTCAATTGGGACGAAGGTCGTCCTTGGAATTCGTTCTAATTCCGTTGCTCTCATATATTACGGGGATCATTTGTATTGTTGGGCCCGCCTCATCCTAAAATGAGTTTATTCTAAGACATGACGCATAATGAGCGCTCAAAGTCCATAATTAAAAGTAAGAAAATAGCCGTCTGGAGGCCAGAAGTGGCGTGATGATATGCCAGCTCATTTGTATTGTGAAGACGTAGTTACATTTGGAGGCTTGTATTAAATTAGCTGGCTAATGAGCAACGTGCTTAGTCATTATTTGTAAATGAGAAGTGTTGTATGTGTAATGTGGGTGCCTTTTACGATTTCTTAGATTAAAAATTCCACCTGTGGTCTTTCACGTTAACTCGCGGTTAACAAGACTATCGCGTGTTGGGAGCGAATAACTACCTCCAGCGACTACCGCCAAGACCTGCTTAATTGATACAACACTTTTTTTATTCTTCATGATTCACACCTACGGCTCTCTTCGACCTGCTACTCGTCCAATCCCGGATTCCCATGGGGAAGGAAGAGATTAGACAGCATATCGCACGCGCCTTTCTCAGGAAACGGGTTTTGTTGGTGGCAAGGTTGTCTGAAGGACCCCACAATGCTTGGACGTGTTGGTGATCTGCTTCCAAGATTATCTCTTTCATCTTTCATTCAATTCCCACTTTAACACTTTGATTATTGAGCTAATTTTAAATCGAGTTAAATATAGATACTATATTTTCTCTCAGGATCACGCAGCGTGAATCAATTTTGTATATCAATAAATGAAACTTAAAATTGTTAATGGCACACAATATTCGTCAATTTTCAGATTTATTACCAAATAATGCATTTGTTAAAGATTTATGTGACCAACGATCTAAGAAGAGCCTTGATGGTTTTCAACTGGATGCGGACAAATTCAATTTTAATGTTTATTTTGTCGTCATTTGTTGATAATTGATGTAATGATCGTTTAAATATTGTATTTATTTATAGAAATACAAGAGATCTTTCAGTATCATTCGGGTCCAAACGCATATATGCGTGATTACTAATCAACAAATACTGTTTTATGACATCATAAGATTATATTTCAATGTTTTATGAATTACTTGTTATCGCTGAAGTCAACAACATTTGACACAAAAGATAAAATGTTGATATATTAGGGGTATTCATAAGCAATGTCGTTTTTTCGAGGTACCATCTTCAAAATAGTCTCCTTTAGTCTATTGAGCACTAAAGATGTATTTCGAAGTTTCTCTTGTGAGTTTTGTTTGTCGGTCAGAAACAAAAATGATACCCTTATCTCTTTCGGAACAATCACTGTGAATTTATATGCTTTTTCAATACCATATGACAAAAAGAAGCTGCGAAGAACCAGGAAGAAATGTCAACGATGGTTTAAAAAAATATGGTGATTTGAGTTTGGAAGACGAGCATAGAAATGGACGAAGCAATCCTGCAATCGAAGATAATCTAATGTTTACTATCAAAAAATAATCAAAAGATGGGCAAGATTGAAAAATAAGGTTTTTGGGTTCCAAACTCATTGACCGAAATTGCAATAAAAATAACTTTTACGTCAAATTCTTCGCAATTTAGTGACTTATGATAAGAAATAGGCTTTCTATTTAAACATGACGTTAAAATAACAATAGTAAGACGGCGAAAAAAAGACTATTTCAAAAAGTGCGAGAAGAACATCAATGATTTAAACGATAGATGGTAAAAGGTGATTGATAATGCAGGAAATTATTTTTATGAACAAATACGACGTTATTTATGGCCACTCCCCAATATAAAGATTCGGATTTCAAAGCTAGATTGTGTAATTTCTTCGATTTGTTCTACAGAATTCACGTCTAATTGCCAATAACAATAGTTTTCAGAAACGCTTAGGATTATTATTTTTTTGTTCCAAAATGATTGGCGAAAGTTCTTGTGATTTCCTCTAATAAATTTGCCTGGAAATCTGACACCATCGATGATTTTTTGGAACATAGTCCTTTTTCCTAATTCTATAAATTTCCTAGACTTTTTTGACTATTTATGATTATTGGATTATAATACATTTTTGCTGTGAGTCTTTTATTTAGTTCTGGGGATTTCATATATACTCGACATTGAATACATTTATTTTTCATGCTCTTTCGCATGATTTGATGATGCAAAAATATTACGTTAATATTATTATTGTCTAATTATCGAATATTGCTCTTTTTCCGTACATCAAATTTTCTTATTCATGTATTGTAAAATGTTCGTTTTGGAATGGCCGCAATTTTGATTTTAATCGTTTTTCTTCATAAGAAATTATGTGAAATCTGCCAAATTTGTTGCAATAAAAAGTTAGGGTTATTTGGTTTGATGGAATTAATCATTAAAATAAAAACTAATTAATATTTCGAAATGATCGAGTTCTTCGTGAACGCTCTGTGGCTCTCGCACGTCCCAGTTGCTTGCTTAAATTCCGCAAATTTAACATTAAAAATGTGGGAAAGTAGCGGGTAATTATGATATAAATAAACGCTCGCAATTACCAATGTAATGTATATTCGCAGATTGATTTTTTAATGTTTATGCAAATTTCATTTATTTCATCGCGTTGTAATTTACCCACATGTTGAGAAATTCAACGACGGCGTTAATCATTGCGTGGACGTTATACGAAGCATCGAGCGCTCCTCGAATGACGCAATCCAATATGCAATCATGCAAAAATCACATTTAAATCTTGGCATTTATGGCCGAAAAAATGTTAAAAATTCATGTCAATTGGGCGGAAACTCGCGCCGATATTTCGGCCGTCGTTGCTAATTTTTAATAACCATTAGAATAACCGAAAAGGCCGTATTCGCGAATGGGATCTCACAATCGGCGCAATACTATTTTATTGTTCGCAACATTGGCTTTTATGGTTATTGAGATAGAAAAATGGATGTTCTGCAAAATGTGGACGCCAATAGCAAAAATCGATTATGCACTCGCGATCGTCGGCTATCGTTTTTGCAACAATGGATCATAATTACAAAGAAGTTAATAACAATTAAGCGCGATGCTTAAAACGAATTAAGTGTGAAATTGCTTCGTATTTGAATCAAACATTATGTGATATAAAAAGAAATTGTATTTGTTGCAATTAATAAAATATTAATTTCAATGATCGATAGTATTGAATGATTGAATTTTAAGATCGACAACTGTTCCCATTGAACGAGTAAAAGACGACAGAAAATGCATTTAAAGCGACTGCCATTATCTGGTTATTAAAAAAAAGTCGTTTCGAGCACTAGTATTTCCTAGAAAATATTTCGTCATGATTGAAACCATCATCGTTGTTAAAAGACAAAATTTTCCTTGATCATATCTGTATGTTCTCAATTAAATATCAATATAATGTACATATGTCACTCTATGGATAGTTATTATATAATTATATTTTTACATAATCGTATATAAACATCATCTTTATTTGCATCAGTTTTGTTTGAAATTTCTTCAAAATTTATAAAAGCATTTTTTTAGAAAATGAAATAATTAATTTGTTCATTTTTATCATTTTTATGATTTTTCACAAAATCATACAAAATATAATTTCCATTTTCATTACTACAAACTATTTAATACAGGTTTTCGAGCTTTTCAATCTTCTTTTTGAAAAAAAAAATTGTTTTTAAGTCGAAATATTAGGGTGTCCCATAAGTTTCTTTCGTTTTCATTTTAAGAAAAAAATAAACAATAATTTGTATTACATCAAAATTTATTGAATAATATATGATCCATTCTGTTCCTGTTACCTTTCTCCATCACTCCGTAAGCCTCATAATGCCTTCTTGGCAAAATTTACCAGGATTGTCGGCAAAATATTGATCAAGGTACATTTTTATATCATTTTTTGAATTAAATTTTTACCACGTAAAGAATTTTTCAATGAAGTAAATAATAATCTGAAGGGACAATGTCCGGAGAGTTCCCCCTTCTAGTCCCACCAAATGCATAGCAAAACTTTTTTCGGATGTAGGCCAAGTCTAGCTATAGTTAAAGCTTCTATACTCTTGGTCCAAGATCGTTTACGTTGGATATTCTCATAGAGTATCCAAATTTCATCTCCAGTGACAAGTCTCTTCAAAAAAGGTTGGCTATTATGTCGTTGGAGAAGACGATCGCATGTTTTTATTCATTTTTCATCTATACTATCGTCCATTAAAAGTACCCCAGAAGTTATTTTATATCAGTTATTTTGTATATCAAAGTTAATCTCGGACACTTGCTTCATGCTTGCATTTTGGATAGCAAGTGGCTGTATAAAAGCAAGGATCGTCTCCGATCATAATTTAAGATGTTGATAAAGCTAACATTTCAATTAATACATTTTTTGATAATTCTTTCACAGGTAAATCTCAAAATTAAAACTGAGCTATGACGAATCTATCAACTCGACCTAAGAAGTTTCAACCTCAAAGTAAGTAAATTTTAAACACATATTGAGCTAAAAGTATGAATAAATATCAATTAGATACATGTTAGTTACAATGTATACGAAAATGCATTGATTCAATTTGCATAAAATGTGCATATCAATCCGTCTGCAATTATCGATGAATCAATTAGGTGAATATTTCGCTTATATTATATTCCAATAACCGGATTTAATGAAGTCGATACGTTTTCTGGAAATCATTGTCAATTTACGTATGCATGATATTAGTATTTTACATGGAAGTAAATGAAGTTTGTGAACGGATATATAAAATAAAGTATAATTGTAAAGTTTGTTTCAAAATAATGATAATATAATAGTAAAATTAGTTAAAATCATCTTATAAAAACACTTTGTCGTCAGTGATTATTCATTTTTAATAATAAAATATTCATTTTATAATATACAGAAAGTTGATTGTTGCACCCAAACCAAATACCGTAAAAGACCCTACAAGAGGACGGAGTGGCCATAAGGTTTGTATGCTCAATCGGTCCGCTTTTCGGATCGCTGATATGACGAATAGACGCCTCACGATCGAACGCCATACTTAAACATATCTATAGAACGATTACGAACTCAATACGGTAGTACATATCATATAAAATGCCGCAAAAAGTCCTAAAAGTCGTTTCTATCATCGCATCTTCGCGATTCGATTATTCGAGAATCATGATCCGCTCGGTGGTTCATATAGTGCCGTAGTTAGCTGAGCTTAGTAAATTTTTATGAAAATTTTTTTTATTTTAAAATTAGTAAAATTAAAAGGTATTCACGGGTTTTGATAGATTGATAAAATGAAAATTTAATCATAGGCTAGTAAAATGCATTTTTTCGTTTAAAGAAGGGAAATTGCATTAGGACTGGGAAATTTTCTGATTCAATACATGAGCATCCGGTCGAGTGCTAATTTCTTGGAGGCACCATTGAAAATCTTTCCGGAAGCAGAGCGCGCCGGAAGTGCTCCCATCGACTAATCTGCTCACACATTCTACACGTTCAATTACATTCTACACATTTTTTAGCATAATATTAATTTCCCATAATGAACGAGCAGCGGTGGCTGATTAATTCCAACAGCGCCGATAGAGTTGTTGCGTCGAGCAAGGCCGTAATTTAAATATATTCACGGCGATAATGCAACCGGGCAATTATCTAACAAACTAAGACATTTGTACTGTAAAATTACCAACAACGGACTGCATTATTACTTTGGTGTGTTATCAATTAAATATTACTTTCCCGCTTGGTTAACAGCATGGCCACACTCTTCGGCACCGACTTACACTAATTATTTCGCGCTAAAAATTAAAGCGTACATTAATTGCGCCATTGTTGTCGGCGAAAACACGGATGGCCAAAATAACCACTTGATTCCTTCCTGGGGGCACTTAAATCCGATAAAATTGGACTCTGGAGCTACTATAAACACAAAAATAACAACGTAATCATCATAATAGACAATCATCGATGGAATGATCAGTTGTATTAATTTATCGTATTAAAACTTGCTTAATTTTTTCATGAGGCCGAAACTTTCTTACAATAGTAAACTGGGCAACTCGTTGTTTCTGGCCAATATTTTATGAAAAATAATATTTTTTTTTATATATTTCGTAGTTAACTTTAAAATATAATTGCCCGATCTTTCTCCACAGTATCCATTTGAAGTCTGTTTCGCAAATGAACACAGATCTAATCATAGCCATGGTTGAAGAAAACCCGCGATATACTGTTCGCGAAATAGCTAAAAAGTTAGAAATTCCACGATTCCGACCATAATCATCTGACAAAATTGGGCTACATCAATCGTTCAGATTTGTGGCTCCATGAACTGACTGACTTAAATAAACTTCAGCGTATTTCATAATAGACAACTTTTTTTGAAGAGACTTGTCACTGGAGATGAAATTTGGATACTCTATGAGAATATCCAACGTGAACAATCTTGGACCAAGGGTAAAGAAGCTTTAACTGTAGTTAAACATGGCCTACACCCAAAAAAAGTTTTCCTATGCATTTGGTGGGACTGCAAGGGGGTAGTTTATTATGAGCTACTTCAGCAAGGTCAATATTTTGCCAACAAACCTGGGAAATTTTGGCAAGAAGGCATTATGAGACTTCGGAAGAGATGGAGAAAGGTAATATAAAAGAATGGATCATATATTATTCAATAAATTTTGATGTAATACAAATTGTTGTTCATTTTTTTCTTAATATGAAAACGAAAGAAACTTATGGGACACCCTAATATTTGCTTAATACATTCCCGTTCGGTTACACATAGCATTGTCTTTCGTTTAAGCCTGAGCATATTTGTGATTATCACCTTTTTTAGACCCTTTGACCCATTTTTTCTAAAGCTACATGGTTAACCTTTCTCATACCGTGCTAAAAAAACACCCGCGCGCTACCATGATATGTATTTGGTACACCGTATGAAAATTCTGAATCCCGTATCTATTATATTTCATATCGATATTCCTATGATTAGAGTTGAATTGTAGTATTATGATGAAAGAAATATTGAAGACGCGCAGATATGTCTACATGGTGTTCCTTATGGCATCCAAATGCATGACTTAGGATGAAATTTTTAATCACCTTTTATCTTTGCTCTTAATAATTGTTAATGAAATAATTAAAACTTTGTACAGATCTATGAAATGGTATAATATAATTTTCTCATTTAAATGTAGAACTTATAAGGGTTAAATTTGTTATTGGGTCCTCATTTGTTTTAAACTTAAGAAAGACATCTAGAAAGTCACAAGGGAAAGTCACAAGGGACACACAAAGTAGGCGCCCGCCACGGGTGTAACTGGACTTGGGGCGCAAAACGAAGAATACCGACCCGGCTGAGAATTGCGCATGGTTTTTATTTTACTCAATTGAACTGATTGACTCTGTCCATTTTTATAATATATGCTAAGTTGTCTAATCCCTCTTTTATTCACTCTCGTTTTGTTCAAGTATGGCATCCGATCGCGAGCCGCTCATTCGTTATATCAGCGGTCCGAAAAGCGGACCGATTGAGCATACAAGCCTTATGGTCACTCCGTCCTCTTTTAGGGCATTTTCTATGATTTGTACGATCACGGAAGCAACGTAATGTCTAGACACTTTCTATCGGAGTATTATTTTTTTATACATTAGGTCGGGCACTTTTGGGAGTATCTTTGTATATCATTTTAAATCAAACATTTTAATTTAATATATTTCATTTATAATAGTATTAGTTAACTTTAAAAAATAAATTTGATTGAATTGGGGGGTTGGGGGGCATTAAGTTAGATACTTGCTACGGGCGCTTCATATCCTAGTTACGGCTCTGGGTGGTAATATGACGAGTTGACAACATATCAGGAAGTGGCTTAGATTATTGAAAGAAGGTCATACTGATAATCACGACGAGGTAAGAAATGGGAGACCATCAGTGATTTCTGACGAACTTGTGCAAAAAATTGTGATGCTTGACGACCTTCATGAAGAAATCCTGATATTTATCGAAGTCTTCTTGGTGATATTGTGTCAGACGTGGGTGTGTCACTACACCCCAGAATCTAAAAAACAATTCATAGAGAAGTGGCGGGAGCATTCGACGACTTCAACATCGGAAGAATTTACTATGACTGAACAAAATGGCTGACAAACATATGGGACCAAACAAACTGATCTTTAAGATTTCTCCTATGCGTCAGGTGTGTCAATTTCGAGGTAAAAAATTAAAAGATTTTTGTATGTAGCAAAAAGTTTATATGGTCTTTGCTCAATTTCCAAGTATTAAATTGAAAATTTCAGAATGTTCTTATTACGATAAAAATAATCTATTACAAAAAACACCCATGGATCTATATGATTAGTTATGATATAGTTCTTCTACAATGCAATTACTATTTCTTGCGGGATTCTAGTTGAGAAACGTTGCTATTTATACAAATTCGTTGATGTTTTTTTGAATATGGATTTCTAAGAATTTGTATGTTTATATAATTGATCTAAAGCTTGGTAAGACAACAAATATATCTATTTGATGAAGCGCTTATTTGTACGATTGCGTTTTATAATACAACACCATATGCATCTGATCAAACAGATTTTTGGTGAAATTACAAAGACTTGTATCAACTACATTCATTATTCAGTTGAATCATTTGAATAATTGATGGAGACATTATAGTCGTACGATAATATTTGAGAAACGCCACTACAATCGAATTTATTGTGTTGAATTCAGCTTCGGATACATTCGTACGGCATTATGAAAGGAATTAATTGCATTCATGAAATTGCATGTGTAAGACCAGTAAAGTGAGAGAACTCGTTTTTACTAAATCATCAGGAAGAATGTTGAATATAATAGAATGTGCTGTAAATCTGTTTCTGAGTCCGATTGACGGAAATAAATATCGATTCTAATGAAGGCTTCGATCGGCGCGATAAGGCATGATTCGAGACAGGGTTGAGTCATAATGTCGTTCTTTTTATGGACCAAGCAGTCTAATTGTTGACAACTCGCACGTGGTCTTGCTCTCAATACTGAGCAATAAAAGTCGTCGACATTGCCTGAGAAATAAAATTTTTAATAACTCAAGTGAAATCAGGCTAATGGCGTTCTGTGTCAATAAAATGCGTCAGTACAAAACAAGAAATCGGAGAAATCTCGATAATGCGATATTAATTTTAATACTCTCAAAGTTTAATTCTTGATTGAATCAAATTTTATGTACATGCCGGATCGAAGCCTTCCGATCGTATTTATACAGCGGTGCTAAAAGGCTTGCATTCGTTTAATTAAAAAAATAATTGCGAATTTCATCAGCGGATTATTACCGGTAATGAATCCAGTTGTAAAATTGATTAAATGTCTTTAGTTTATGCTTCATTTTATTTGCGACATCATTTTTTCGCAATTATCAACAATTTAGTCATCGGGATAATTATATATTTGAGCACTCAGCGATCGGGTTGATTATTTAATAATTGGCATAATTGCGCCTGAATACGCATCAAGTTAACATGACGTTTTGATCAGACATATGATCCCTATGATGAACAATTTTTGTGGTATAGGATAAGGCAAGATAGGATAAGATCATTTAATTAGGAATTTTAGGTGGGAGAGGTATGAGTAGGGAATCCAATCCCGAGTCAAAATTTTGATCCCGGGATTTCAGGATTGCATTATACCATCTCAGGATCAGTCCCGGGATTGGGATTTTCAATAGTTTAAGATATTATGTTGATAAATTTGATCAAAAATTACTAATAAGTCCATTTGTTTAATACAAAAAATAACTTGAAGGCGAAATAGTTTTATTTATTTAAGAAAAGATAAAAATACAATTCAAAAATAGATAAATAAAACACTAAAATAATCAAATATTATTTATTTTATTCCCAGACAAATTATTTATTTCCGTCGCTGCAGATGAATACTTATATACTATAGTACTTTAATGTGATTCGTAATTATATTACGGAGGAACATAAAAAAATTGAACCCCGTATCTATTATATTTCATATCGATATTCCCATTATTAGAGTCGAGGTGTAGTAAATACATCACCGGTATATAACAATTTGAAAAACATATATGTAGTGTATATATTTATATATAAATTAGACAGTTATTGCCCCTAGGCGTCGTCTAAGCTCGCCAATTAGCAGTTACGCCACTGTTTTCAAGCTTCCAGATTTCGGCGTTAATGTCTCGATTTAGTAGCCTTCAACATGCTGGTAAAGTGTACAATTTCTGTCAGATAAAAATTTCAATGCTGAATTTTTTGGGATTACGTTTACTAATCCCGGAATTCATGAGCACCTAAAACTGTCCGGGATCCCGGGATTGGATTCCCTAGGTATGAGTGAATAGCGAAATGTCTTATACCTACAAGACTGTAGCTATGTTGTAGCTGCTTATAATAAATATTATACATAATTAATACTGCAATGCTTTGAAAGTTGCAATAATTTAATCAAATCACCGTGCTACAGATTTAGCCACGTCTACCAAAGTTCTAGCCACCTTGTATCGAAAGTAGACGACTTTTATTTAAGAATAATTGAAGTAAACTACTTGTAGACAAAAAAACAGCTTTATAAATATTAATTTATTGCCGGTATGTACAATTGTTCAGATTTCTAAAAATGTTATTTATATCCGCAGCTGAAAATCTATATATTCAAAAATATTTACTTCTATGAATTCTGGCAAGATCATTTTCAAATACAACGTCCAGAATGTTAGGTTAAAATCAGGGTTTCGTACCGAAACTGAACTGAAAACCGGTAAAACAGTTATTTTTGTTTGAACGATAATTGGAACAGAACCGATTAAAAAATATCAGTTTAACGCGGAAAAATGTTTGGTTAAATCCAGTCAACGCGTTGGCGGACACGTCTGCATAATGCGTCATATTTTCATATCAAAAACGACGCATAATGCAGACGTGTCCGTTGAAATTCCTTTCTCGTGTTATGGACTCCGACCCGGGACTTTATCCTTCTAATTTTAATTATTATTTCTTCAGTTATTTATTTATATTGTACAGGGTGCGGTAGGGAGATTACCTTATTTAAAAAAAATAACAAGACAAACCGTAAAGGAGATATCCGTATTAAATTATAAATTATTTTTATATGTTACAGAAAGATATTTAAAGACGGTGTACTGTATATAATAAAAATTTTAGGTCTTGTTCTTTGAAACGAGTGCCATTTTATCCCTATTGGAATAATTATCACTTCAGGGAGCGCGTTTAAAATAAGGAAGTTTCTTTGCTGCAGCCTGTATTTGTTTATAAAATGTTCTAAATTATGCTAAAAAAAAATCAAAAATGAATCACCTGAACCGAAAACCGGAATAAAAAGCACAACGGTTCAAAACTCTCTGATTTTTTTTGTTCAAATCTATTTTTTAATGGTATTATGCCTAAATTGGTTTTTTTCTCTTGTCACGAATACGGCGGCATTCGATCGTCGTATTTCAATACAAGACCTTAAATCTGAATTTGAAACCTTCGCAACAAGAATACAACATCTAATCTATAATGCCAACACTTCTATCCTGCACAGGAATCGGGTTGTAAATTAACGCTTTTTTGCTCGGATTCAATTACGAGCGTCACAGTCTTCAGAACTACCGAAGTCTAATGCATTAATTAAAAAGCTTTATTAGGCAATTTGAATGTAAAGCATCCGGTTCAATTTTTAATTACAATATATTAATTGCAACATAAAGTATACGTCTCAATGTAAATTTATGTGCCGATCTCAGGACTCTAATAACACGTTGCGATTGGTCGTAATCAGCGATTTTTATTTATCGTATCGGACAACGGTTATTTTATTATTGCAATAGAGGGGGATATCAATAAATTATCGAATCGAGTAGGAAGCAGAGGCCCTCGGGGGTCTATAATGTATTTTTTTGACGAACGAAATCGACAAATTTGTTCGACTTGTACTTGTTTGAAGTCTTGATTTAGCACGTTTCGTTGGTGTAGTATTGAATAAATATGTTTATATTTCTTTGGCTAGAACGTCATAATGTTCGTTTTGCATACAACTAGGTTAATTTGTACACAATTTGTATTAATTGGCACTGTCTAAGAAAATAAACCAAAATGTTGGCGAAGAATTTGCCAAGATATTTCTTCCACTATTTATTGTCACTGGCGGCGGCCTGTAAGTGTCAAAAGTTTGATAAACGAGCTCCACATATCATTTAATAATCTACGACAGTATGTAAACATCTGCACATATATTAATTCAAGTGGTATGAAAAAATTCGCATTATCAAATAATTATACAAGAATATATTTATAGAAATGTGTTTAACCCTTTCTATACTGTGGATTTTGTAAATTTGGTTATTGCAAATTCGACAATTTAGTATCAAATGTTCGATTGCTTCATTTTGGTTGAGAAGATAAATTTCATTAAATGAAGTAAGCACATGTGAAATTCTTTTTGAAAAGTTCATTTAAAAACCTATGTTCAAAATTTTCGACTAAGTTTGGGTTTTCCAAAATGCTTTGATAAAGACTATTATTTTCCAACAGGTTTTCTTGAATATCTTTGAAATTTATCTCAATTTTCTCAATATTAAATCTTTATTTTTAAAAATAGTCAACAAAGGCCATCAGGGCTGCCCATTGAATGATCCTTTTTACGTAGATTAATCGATTTTGCGATGTATTTGTCATAATGCTTTGTAAAAATACTTTTTAGTATTATAAGTAAATTGAGACAACCCTAAATAAACAATCAATTTTTATGGCGTGTTTATGTGTATGAAATTATCCCGCAGAACAGCATTTAGTATATATGTTTATGCTAGTACACACAATTCGCCTTTAGACAATAAAATATGTTAAGTTAAATAACTTTTTACACAATTTCTAATATCTCTAAGCTCGCTTCCATTTAAAGGGTTAAAAATGTGCAATATGTATGGCATATAAGTAATTGAATTACATTACTTGATATATTTTTTAAAAAATATATGCCATCTAAAGTAGAATAGGACATCCTAGTTCTATTTTTGGTTTAAAAATGCAATGAATTACGAAATAACTTATTAACACACATCTGTTTCAGTTTAAAACTACAAATAATTGACGAACAACCTATTTAACAAAAATCGTATTCTAAAAAATCTTCCAATCGTCATAAAATGTAGGCGTAAGTTGTTGCATATTTCTCGAGAAATTCTCCTTTGGACCATCGAATTTACAAGCAATAATGTCAAAATTAATCTCGGACAGTTTCTCTACTTATTGAGTCATGAGTTATTATTAAGTCAACACATCACTAAATAATTTTGTAGGATTTTTTTGAAGAAAATACCAAAAAATGACTCCAAATGAAGAAGAAAATATATTAAAAAGATTACAAGCATATTGATTGATGTGTTATTTTATATATATATTTTTTTGCAAAAATGATCCCATAACCGAAAATATCCAGTTGTAAAATTAAAAGGAAACATAAATCCTTTTGGAGGCATTCAATTGAAACTGCGCTTTTCAAAGGACGAGAATGTTCATGGGTCAGTATTCATTAAATTAATAAGAAAAATTTGATCTACTTCACAAAATGTTCGCCATACCTATTATAAATGTTCGAGTTCATATGTGAATTATGAAGAATTATATGAAATAAAATGATAATTTGTCCAATTTGTATCAAATTTAGCTTAAAAAAAATCACGAGACAAGAAGATGAATATAGCAAATTCTCCATTTATTATTTATTTCGTTACTTATGCATTAATATTTGCACCGTCAGATTCTTTTAAAAAATTTAAACACATTACTTTTGTTCAAAATGGCCTTAAGTGGATATGACGTATATATCCGTCAAGACCAAAGTCCTTGCAAAGTGGGTATGACGAATATATCCGCATTGTGAAAGTTAAGCAAACCTCAATAGAAAATGACGGATATGTCTGATTGCAGTGTTGTATGGTTTAGATGTAAGAATGATTCATCTCGGAAACTGATTTGTTCGAACTTAGTTATGACGTACGTATCTGCTAGCGGTGAAAAGATCGTGTCACTACGGATGACACTTGGTCAACAGTGATATTTAACGTTAAGGGGTTAAAAACCATTAAATAAGTAGTTTTAAATATATAAGGGAGATGTCGAGTTGAAAACTGAATGGGAAATATAAATTTGCACGCATTTCTACAAGGCTAATCTTCGTTTCAATCAGTTTTTATGCAATTAAATTCAAATCTATAAGATCGATTTTTTGTTTACAAGTAGTTTACGTTAATAATTCTTAAATAAAAGTCGTTTACTTTCGATACAAAGTGGCTGGAGCTTTGGTAGACGTGGTTTAAGTTTTAACGCAGGAATTTGATAGGGAATATCATCGCGGTACACTGCCGTTTAATTTGATTACAATATCAGAACAATGAAATGATAAATAATCAGTTTTGTAGTAATAAATACACAAATAATATCGCTGCCTTCCGTATTATAATTATTAGAACAACGTGTCAATGAAATGTTTAATTTCCTCCCGTCAATGAAACAGGCAAACCAATCATCGTACAAAATATATTAATTTGGTTTTTACGAACATGCATATGGTTTGGAAATATTTTCTGCAGCATAGGTTAAAGAAAAATATGGGTTTTATAGACAAAAATAAAAATCATTAATTATTTTAGATATATGTTGTATAGACTGTGAACCATCTTATTGATAAAAGGGTTAAATTAGGGATATGAATATGAAAGTCCAGAAGCAGCCAGACGTAATTTGCTAATAAAGCTATGTTTAATATATTAAGAACGACAGTGCTATAATTTAGGGGAGTATATAGACAGTTAGGGTTGTTAATTTATTTTTCATTGTTGAAATAATGAATCAGCATATACAGAATGCGGCAGTGAAATTTCCTTTTTTAAAACGCGCGCCCTGAAGCGACAATTATTTTGTAAAGAATAAAATGGTATTCGTTTAAAAGAGCAAGATCTAACGTTTGTGTCATGTTTTTTTGAAAATACAGATAGTTTATCTGCCGCATCTGAATATTCTAAAAAACAATTTTAGACAAATTTGTATTTGAGTTTACATTTGATCCAAAGCGCAAATCTTAATTTGGATATTATGTAATTGCTGTAAAATGATTGAATTATCACAGAAGTATCCCGATATTAAGCCTATTGAATCTTTTTAGGATGCTTTTGATGTAATAAATTCAAAGTTTATGCAAGAGTATATGTATTATATAAATAAGTACAAATTTGATCGAATCTATGTTTTTAAATTGTAATGTAATTTAATTAATTATAAATGTGAATATCTTATGATTTTTGGATATTGCCGATGGAATCGTTTAGTATTAAATGATCTATGATGATGATTTGGAGTCGTTCTGTGGCGTGCGTTCGAGAGAACAAATTTCACGTGCTGCTGTAACGACGTTTTTTCCGACTTCCTTCACATGAAATTATGTTAATAGTCGACGAGATTAGATCTATGAGCATAATTGCGGTGTTTCCTTAATTACGTTTTGATATTAAAAGTATTTAAATTTTTTCCACGACCATTTCGATCGGCTTCCGCGCGATGCTGATTTACAACAAAACGTTCATTATCGCAGTATGAGGGAAGGGCGCGGATATGAATTAATACATTACATAGGCAAAAGGCTGTGTCGAAAATAAGAGCGTTAATGATGGTCATAATCTACCTTCCTGTGAAGAAGCCGTCTTCGGATAGTGACCATAAATCAGACGGGACTCGTCGTTCGTAAACATGTCTAATTTTCGTTCCGATTTTTACACGTGAAATATACGACGGGCGTCCGTCGTATAGTTAAATGGAATGAATATTTGAGCACATGTACGTAATATACGTTTATTACAAGACAAATCCGCATTGACCAACAAGGAGCGGTTCGGGCTCGAAATCGCAGCTTTCAAAGCTCGCGCGTCTTTCGAAAGCTCCTCGTTGTTTGTCGATTTTGAATGAAAAATTATGATTAATTAAGCGGATTTCTTGAATGTCGCCTCGATTACGGTACTCGGTGGCAAAAAAATGACCGACCTTACCTAATCAGTAATTTATACCGAGTCGAACTCTGACCTTAGTCGCGTCCCGACCGATCAACCGAGTGTAACTGCGCTAATATATGACGTACGTAGAGTGGGCAATAAACGAAACAGGAATAATTAATTGCGAGGCGATCATTATGTTCCAGAAACTCACAAAAATAGGGGCAAGTTCCCATTAAAGTTATTAAGTTAATGGCCAAAGTCATTAGCGATTTTAATTTTTGATATTCTTACCCGTTCCCCGCCAACTGACAGAAACAAAACCTCATTTTTTCCGTTCGCTTATAAATGTATAATTAGTTGCTACTATTCGTTATTATTATTTTTATGGCCAACCTCGCCGACTTGGTTAATGAGTGTCGAATTTATATATAAATATGCCGAGGGTCGATCGGAAAGTTCTCGGAATCGCGTCATTCAATCGCACAGACTCCGCCGATATGATTCCTTGGAAGATCTTAAGCGATTTTCATCCCCCAAATTCCTATAAATACACAAAATAGCACTGGAAATGTATCATTCAACATCTAAAAATAAAATACTGCAAAAGACCCCAAACACAAGTTATTTTTGATGTGATGTGATATTTATAAGAACATAGTAGTCGCCAATATTTCCATATAAAAGACTGCAAAAAGACATTAATCATTTGTTTTGTATGAAGACCGCACTTGAACTGTTGAAGTTTTATCGCAATCGGATGAACGGTAGCGCATTAAATACGGACAAACAAACATAGATTTTTATATTAAAATATACCTATGCTACCCGCGAAATCTTTAGCAATAAGTGCACGAAGTTTTATCGCAATCCGATTAACAGTATGGCAGCGCATTTCGTATGAACAAAACCCAATTCATTTTTATACATTAGATGTATCCAGACTGGGATTCCCAGATTTAAATTTGTTTCCTAGTGTAATAAGATGTGAATCCCAAACTTTCAGCCAATAAGCATCAAATAAATATAATTTTGTATATTATACTTCTAGTTCTAATTATAATATTATAAGGCATGCGTTCAACAAATTTAAACCAGACAAGGCTACAAAATTTGATATTGGCGATCAACACTATTTAAATCAAGATCTAATCACTCGCCGCTTCAAATCAAAGAAATTTTGGCTCTTTTACGCCAATATTTTATTCTGTATGTCAGTGAAATCTTGCAAATTTGGATGGCTATAGTCGAGAAAAAATGGTAACACTTGATTTGGCGCACATCAAATTTTGCAGCTGATATCCATAGTCCTGCCTTAAAAATATTCATAGGAATTCCAAACAATCAATTATAATAAATTTGATTGAAAACATGTATTAGATCATATCTCAGTGATTTATTTAATAAAAATAAAAACCATGCGATATGTCTATAATTGCAAAACCGGTTTTGATTTTTGTCCGTCAAAAAAAGCAATTTCTGGGACAATCCGTTAACAAAAGCCATGAACGACCTTAAGCTGATTATAATAAATAGTGTTAAACGCGCTTTGAAAAAATGGGTTTTTTTCAATTTGCGGATCATCAGTCGATGCTGATGTTTGATGATTTGCAGCATTTCTCAATCGGGACGTATCTCAGGCATAATTCATATTTACGTATGCATATGTAAGAAATTATAATTACGTGGAAGCATTAGGCAGTAGGTATGTGAACCTATTGCGATCTCGGCTTTATTACCATAATTTTGTAATTAAATTAATAAGCTGGCCCGCATGAAAAGATATTAATTTTTTTGTTTGAAATCAGCCATGCCATAAGAATGAAAGAAACTGGATCGATTACCATTGTGGTGGGCAACAATTGGTGAGCGAATCTTGGGGCGCGTTCTTTGACCGATTGAAATTTTCGTTCAATTAACGTAATGAAGGAATATTTATGTATGGCCGGAGTTTGACCCCATAACATTTTTTGGAAGGAAGTGACTCGGGTATTTGTTATTTAAATGATTGACTCGAACCATGGATTTAGAACAATCGGCCACTTTGGCGGGAATGGCTTTTGTGTTTCTAATTTTTTGATACATCAAAAAATGCATAAATCATGGAGAGTGTTCATTCAAATCTGTATGTATTGTTTGGGCGTGATATAACACATCTTTGAGTTTGCATTCAGTTCTTCATCGGCGACTAATTTTGATTTCATCGTCCTTCGTTTGACAATCGATAATTGATGGGGTCGATGCCAAAGTTGTTACTTAACCAGAGTAAAACTTTCACCTGTTTTTCTTCAATCAGGCCCAAACAAACCGTCTCCGCTGGAATTCCACCCATTTGTTTGTTGTAAAGCTTCTTGTATAAGGACTCTATGTATTTATTTGGCTCATTGTTACTTTTATAGCACGCAATTTAATCAAAACATTTGATTAACAACTTCACACCATAACGATACATAAATACGCAAATACTGTTGCATATTAGGTAAGGAGAAAAGTAATCAAAATATCTTCGATGAGCTCTTTCACAGTTATTTTGTGTTGAGACCCGATAAACACATAAATTCTTTTCTCTTCTTCAGGAGATAGATGTCAAAACCAATAATAAAAGTTGCGCATATTTGGACCATTTTATGCTGTTTTTATTCGACCAAGAAATGAAGGCGATCATCGTTGGTTTAAACAGTTTAAAAATAGGAAACTCAAGAGCATCACACGAAAATGACAACCCCAATAATTAGATGACGATGAAGAAGATTGACTGTCCATGATCTGCAGTTAGGGATCATCTTCCTTGCACAGTTTGCACAAACAAGGAATTTGGCTACGGCGTTCAATCTGTGCATCTTTTCTGACTCGATAGGAAGAAGATTCGTTTTTGTGACGAATTGTAACTGGAGACAAGAAGTGGGTGCTATAATCCTGTATTAAAAAAGCAATGGCTTTCATCCGGACAAGTACCTGTTCTGATCCCTCGATCAACACTAACAACAAAGAAGGTTCTTCCATAAATTAAGATGCGAAAAAATGAGCAATATTAGGGAAGCAAAATGCACTTTGATAAGTTTTTCAGTAAAAATACAAAGGACTTTTTCAAAAAGGGAACTGAAAAATTATCTTTAAGCTGGCAATAGGTAATAGAAAATTATGGAAATCACTTTATTGAATAATATTTAACCTTTTGAGGAGTGAGCAAATTTTTACTTCTGTAGCTCCTATAGAAGCGTAAGACAATCTTCAATTCAAGGCAGAATCAATTGTAAATAAACCCTGTTAATAGCATACAAGACCACATCATTTTACATAAACAATACACAAGAAATCGATTCAATGGCATGTGTTCGTTGATGAATTTATTATTGACCGAATATTATTCACACAATATCTTATTGTTGTTTTGCGTAAACAAATAACAAATTTGAATTCGAAATCATTATTAGTCGATAAGTTTGGGCTTACGATCCTACAATCGTGCGATGTATGCGGGGAAGCTCTCCTTCTCTGTCTCCCGAACTGCGCTCTGTCTCTGTCTGTCTCCGAGCGCATTGTACAAGAGTGCTCTTTCTGAAAAGTGGAGGGGGATCGCAGGGTCTCCGATAGTACTTCTTTAGGGGCTAAGACTATTTTTTTAATAAAAAATGCTATATAAAATAATGGCTATAAACATTGTTCATAATTAATGATAATTCGATACTCAGGCATAGTTCATCTCCATTTAAAAATGCCATTCAAATAATCGCTACTATTTAGTTAAAGGCGGAAGAAGATAAGAGAAGACCACCACTTCCATATGAGATTTAGCATT